>VDFB02270651.1:192067036-192080459 GCA_007258455.2 Sequoia sempervirens
GGTTTTGGTTCTTGAAGTATGATGACCCCATTTTGGAGGCATTTCTTAAGGACTTCTTCAATGGGTTCACCCAAAGAAGTGTATGTGTGACCCCTAGGAAATTGTCTCATCTAACGGTATTGTCCCTAATTATTTTGACTGTTCTGATTGTTTGAAGGGACATTAGTAGGGAGTGTCAATTTCGTTGTTGGTTTGTGTTGTTGTTGAACCCCTTTTAGGGCCAGTACAGGGCCTACAATGTTTGTAGTCTTGGCGTCAACCACACCGTCATTTGTAACGTGCTTATTTTTGACCCAATATTTATTCTTGTCGGTGGTTGGATTGGCATTTGTATTTTTGGGACCATATCTTAGTTCTCCCTTTGTGATAAGGGCTTTCTCAATCTGGACCCCTTTTTCGACTAAGTCTATAAAGTTTGTGCAACAATGTACTTGCAATACATATTTTAGGGGCCCCATAAGTGTTTGGATGAACATGTCATCAACTTTCGATTTCCGGGTATAATGATGTGACGAACTTCTCCATTTTTGAAGGCCGGATAAATGTCTCACTAGTATCCTCTTGTGTGAGAGTGCACAAGCTAGTGATAGAGGTATCCATGTCGATGTTGTATGCGTAATTTTTTATGATTTTTTGTTTAAGCTCATCCCATGTCTGGATATCCTTTAGAGTGGAAAACCATTCAAGGGTAGTTACCGCCAGACTTTTAGAAAAAAGGTCTCATCAAGTATGTTTGTTCATAGGCAATTTCCATACAATTGGTTGCAAATTCGCGAACATGTTCAATGGGGTTTGTCTTGCCTCTGTATTTTGTGAAATTGGGTGACACATATCCCGAAGGAAATGGAGGCATGTATAAGCTCATGTCGAATGGGTATACATTTAGATCATATGATATTTTTGATTTCTTGCCTGAAATGTATATGTTTTGGATAGTTTTTTCTAAACCCATCAATCTTGTTTGGAAGGCATCCATAACAGGTTCATTTTTGTTTCCGTACATTTTATTGCTTGGTACACCATAGGTTCCTATTTGTTGTGTGTGAATATTGGTGTGTTGTGGTGGTATGGATTGTTGTGATATGTATGATGTGTGTGGATTGGCATGTTGTTGGTATTGAAAGTTAGGATTGGGTGTATGTTGGTGAGTATGAACGTGGGATGAGTAGGTTGGGATGTGTCCCCCAGCCATGTGTGTCGTTACCTGGGGAATATGATGACCATGAATGTTATGATGTGTTAGTGATGCCATGGGTTGTGTTATTTGGCCACCTTGTGTTAATTGTTGGGTTTGCACAAGAGGAATGTTTGTATTTGTACCTTGGGAGGCAATGACATGTGACTGTGTTGTTGTGTTAACGTTTTTTTGTTGACCTTGGATAAAGATACATCCTTTTCCTCCTCCCAAAGGATTTTGTGAAATACCAATGAGCGGATATGTCGAAGGTCTGCTCATGGTAGTAGGTGTAGCTGTCAAGGGGGGATTGTTGTGACTTGATGGTGCCCCCGTGGCATTTACTGTCGTGGTGGAGAGAGAGTTTGAATAGTTTGTCCACATTGCCGAGGAGCCAAAGGTGGTTCTAGCTGATTGTGACAGTGTTGTGAATGTTGTGGGCATTGTGGCAAATTGTGATCATCCAATGGATGTAGTATTTATTGTATTGGAGGTGTTTGGGATGTTGGAGGTAGCATGCACTATCATTGTGGTGTCAAAGAAAGTATTGCTCGTAGTGTTTGGAGGTTGACCACTATTTGACATGTTATGTGCGTTGTGGACATTAGGGTCAGGAGATGTTGGTCTTAACGTGTTAATGTCAAATCCTTGTGGTAACTTAGCTCCTTGACTCAAGAGTATGGCTAAGTATTTGTCTCTGTCGTATAGGACCATTTGTTCGACGAATTGAGAGGCCTTTGGATCTTGTGCCGCTACCTCTAGGTTTTCCTCAAGTATTTGACCATATTCATCTTTTTGCAAGAATGGTTCTGTTTGATGAGGATGGTATTGTTGTGAGAGGTTGATAGTTTGTATTTCCAAATGGATCGTCAAAAGTCCAATTTGGGTCGTATGTTGGATTATTGATAGTGGAAGTGGGGTCTTGCCAAAAGTTTTCCATTTGTCATTGTTGTTTTTGGAGTCTAGTTTCCACCATAAATGAGATTGCTCAAATGAAAATGACAACTAAATGCAATGATGACACTATGCAAGGTCTAAGTTCAAAATGACAACTAGGATGACTAATGTTTTTGAATTTTTGGGAATAGAATATGCAATGTCCAGACTTATAATGCAATTTAAGACAAGGGTACCTAAGCACTTCTAAGCTCAATCCTTGTTTTCGATTTTGGTTACTAGAGGAATTTGTTGAAAATGACAAAATGACAAGGTTTGAATGACTAGTGAGTTTTCCTAACTAGACTTTTGAGTTGGAAAATCTCACAGAAAGGACAATGACTGAAAAAGGGGTTGATAACTTAGTCCTAGAGAGCCTAGTTTCGAAAGCAATGACTTGGAAAATTGTACTGAGGTTTTCCTAATCCAAAGTATGCAAGATGTAAGAAAAACCCTAGGAACAACCTAATGCTAATGTATGCACACCTAAAATAGGAGGAATTGAAACCTATATAATTTACAAATAATGGTGGCTTTGAACAATTTCAAAAGTGGTTATAATGTGGGGAATCCCTTTTGGGGAAATAGTGTTTGAAAAATTATTGATAAAGTGAACTTCAAATTGACTGTATGAAGTTTTTAATGCGTGACGAGGCGAATCGTCGTTTTGAACTACAATCGTCTCAATTTCGCGATCGGCTTCGAGGTTGAGTGGGGTATAGAGCTGGCATTAATCAAATGAGCTTCGGTTTGCGGTCGACTACGTAACAATCCGATTTACATTCTTGATATATAGATGCGGTGTTTAAAATGTCAAATGTAGTTTAGAAGAGCGATTGCATCTCAGAAAATTAAATGCGGTTTGACATATGCGACATAGTTTGTGAAAATTGAGTTTCTTGTCATTTTGATTGCAAATTTGATTTGTCTGATGTTGAATGTTGTGTTCAAAATTATAAATGTGATGAATCTAGAAAGCACTTGACAAGCACAATGTTTTCAATGTAATCAAACACACATGAGATAAGTACAATCCTAGGTTAGGCCATGACAGTATTCGCTAGATTCCATGCGGGTTCCCCCAACCGCATATCTGTAGCGTGTGAATTCAGAAGCTTGGCTACATGGGCTCCCCGCACGTGCCTCTCTTCACCGGGCCAATATGACTTCCAACCCCATAAAACTCCCAGCGTGATTGATCTCTACACTAAGCTAGCGTAGAAGTGTGGATGCCTTCACGCCGACCCGGAATTGTTCTTCAGCAAATGGTTTGGCTTACTGCAAGGTGTTGCAGTTTGGGACCCACCATTCGGTGGCCATAAATGGGGCAAGGGTAATCACCAGTGGGTGGCACTCTACAGCACGAAAAGGTTAAGCTCAGGGGGTTTAAGGGGTACTACTCACGTGGTGTGAACTGCATCCGCGCACTGCGTAATCACCAGAGTTTTCCCTTAAGATTCCGTTTTACATACCGATCGAGGGGAGTAGCAGCTTTATGCGTTGCCGGTTTGAGTCATGTTGGAGTAAATCCCAGTGAGACTAATTTTTAGAGTTAGTATGTTCTCTTACACCAAGATACTTAGAGGTATAGGGAGGATACTCAGGACCCTTTCAAATCATTGAGGAAAACAAAATAAAATGGTTTGGTTTTGATCATAGAACTCACAAAGGTGAGAGCATACTCACCATTTGCAACACATTTAGACATAAAGTAAACACCACGAGGTTCATTTTCATTGCACAAAATAAAATGTGTTTATACTAAGAAAAAGATAGTCACATTGTTTTGATGTTCAGTCTTCGATGATCGAACTTGCAAGACCACACGTTAGTAGTTTTAATGTTTGCCTTTGACCCTCGAATAGTAACCGCCAAAAGCTAAAAATCCTAATTAGTAACACCAAACCTATGCTAGGCAGAATGTAGGAAAAAAAAGAAAAGAATAGAAAGAACACATAAAACAGTAAAGAAAACCGAAAGCAACTTAACATAAAACCTTACTAGTCGAATGCATCACGACAGAGCAATTGTGTCGCTTTGTGTATCAAATGCGGCTCGATAAATCAACTGTGGCTTTCCTAATCACGATTGCATCGCGACAGAGCGATTGCGGTGTTGGGGTTTGTGAATGCATTGTGACGCATCAGATGCGTCACGATTTAAAAAAAAATAGTTGCGTCGCTCCATACCTATACCTACAAAAGACAGAAAACACACGAAAACCATATGGAAATAACAGGAAAAATGTCAGGTTCACCAATGTAACTAAGGATTTATTTTTATGTTTTGAGAGTAATAGGTTAGCAAATCAATAAAGACAATGAAACCCAAAGATCTATTGAGTACAAAGGAAATTAAACAATAAAACAATTATACCTGTTTCTCGAATTTTCCATGATTACCTCCATAGTACCTTCTATCTTGCTAGTTGACGTGTTTCCCTCAGATTCGACATGCGAGCAATCCTTGACAAAGTCCTACACCAAGCTTTGAAGGATTTGATCAAAATCTAATGCCTATGCCTAAATGACCAAGAATGTCTATGCCTAAAATGTCTAAAACCTAATGAAATTTTCCAATAGTTGATGCAATTGCTATGAAGAATCTATGTGTGCAAGTGCGTAAGTATGCAAAGCGTCTGGGTGTGTGTCCAATGCATCCTCCAAAAATGAGAGGAAAATGGAATTTTATAGAAAATGCCATTTTAAATGGACGGATGAGATTGACTTCTAACTAAGACCTAAAATGAGAGGCCCAGATTAAATCTGATAATCCCTAAGTAGGGTTAGGGCAGAATCATTAATCGAGTGGTTGAAATGCCATCTAAGGAGGTCGAATCAGCGGTTGAGAATAAATGAGGAAATTAATTCGAAAATAAAGATTTTCGAAAATGAAGAGGATAAAGACCGGACTGAAGATCGAATTTGGAAAGATCAACTATCTGCCTGATCACTTGATTTCCGGAGGAAAGTTACCAACTTGGAATTAAATTAATTCCAAATGTGAAATTTGTGAAATAATAAATAATCAATTTTCAAACTATTTACCAAAATGAGTTGTTAGCTAAGAATGTGATGACATTTTAAATAATTTTATTTATTTAAAATGAGAGGAATATTAATTTTGGAAATTAAATAATTAAAGATAATTATTTAATTTAGAAGATAAGATTAATAATTAAATAAATTAATAAATTCATTTAATTATGAGGATTAGTGACATATTAAATAAATAAATAAAATTTATTTATTTTAATAATCAGGAAGAAATAATTGAAGAAAGGTAATTAAATAAATTTAGAAATTTATTTAATTAGGGGAAGACTTAGACAATTAATGACATATTTCATAAATAAATAGAATTTATTTATTTAATAATCATGAAGAATAAAAGGACATGAATTAATTAAATAATTATGATTTATTTAATCAATAGTAGAATGTGGACCAAAGAAATAATTAAATGTCATAATTATGCTAGGAAAAAAGTGGTAAAAATGAAGCTTGCAGGCCTAGGTCATTTTTAGGTGTCTACATTACTTACATAAGACATAATATAATTATGAAAGTAGAAACCACTTCAAAAAGTTATTGGAGATCTTTTGGAGCATTTATATTGGAATATGCAGTTGATTTCCTCAAAATTGCTCCTCATAAGCGATAGGACGCTTCTAACATTCTTATTTTTTACAAGACCATGTAGCAGTTATATATTGTTTGTGGAAACTGATTGAAACACAACTAAGGTTTTTGTACCATATTCCTCTTTTTCTTCACCTTTCCTTGCTGATGTGTCCATCCTAGGTGGTAGAAATTGGTTGACTCTCTCCAAGTGCATTTTTTAGTCATCACTAATCAAAACCTACACCATATCAAAAAATCCTAGAAACCTAAATTCCAACTTGGAAAGTGAATCCATGCATATGTTTAGTTAATTTGTATCAACTTCATATTTATTTTACTATACATAAGAGTGAGGATGTCTACAAAATTTGACCTCCACTCCTAGCTATGCCATATTCCACCCTCCTCATTCAGAAGTGGAGGCATAAAAATTCCTCAAATCCCTAAAAATTACTTAGTTACCTTCTCATAAGGTTTTTATACCTATTGTGATAATTAATTATATCATCCAACAATTTTGACTTATCCAAAATTTTAGATACCAAGCTATTATCAAAATTGGGGTTCTTTGTACCAATTTTCAATAAAGCAATCCCATGGGACCAACTAACCTTCATGCATTTTAGCCTCATTCCTACTTGAGTGTGGCTTGCATATGTATTCCTTAAAAATTTATAACTATCCAAAAAAAATCCACTTGATCAAGAATATTTGACAACCTATACCCCAAAATATTGTCAACAAATTTTGGGACTTTCTTCATAGCCCCCTCCTTAGCTGCTCTAGCCTTTGATTTGCTATGTTTGAGCTCCTCTTTTAAATTTTTTATTTCAATGATCAAATTATTTTTCTCTTGTGAACCTTGAGCCTCACTTATTTTTTGTGGAGGGGAAGTAACCTTGTGACTATGTTCAACTACTGTTGTAACTTCCAATTTATTACATTTTCTTTTCCAAGTACCCTTGTAATTTCTTTATTGTGTCCTCAATAAATAGGGTTGAATTTACTATAAGGGAAGCTACTTGGACAACACTTGTGTCCCCATCCCTCCTAACTATGATATTTCTAGTGAGTTCACTAGGATCATTGATAACTTGGTGTTTGTTGGTCTCTAAGAAAATTGACCAAATTGGTAGGGTCTCATGCCCTGGGTGAAAACCTAATCTAAACTATAATGCATCAACCCGTCCTTTAGAATTTAACACTATATTGTCACCTACATGCCTTCTAATTGTATCAAATGTAACTATTGATGACATATCCCACCATAGCAGTAGGAGCAAACTTGTACTTTTGACCAATTCCCTACCTCTTTGAGGAGTCATGGCCTCCATTTCCCCCTTTACATTTGTAGACATGTAAAAATTCCTAACACATATTGTACATCCTGAAACTACAATTTTCCATCATGGGCATCATATTCATTACCATTATTACACTTAGCATCATTTGCATCATTAATCCTCTTTTCACATCATTTCCACCATTAATCCCCTTTTCACATCATTTCCATCATTTAACCCTATTTCCCTCTATTAATTAAATAATCTTGAATTGTTTAATTAATTCACAATTTCATCACTAATTTTCCCCTTTATCACCCTAGTTGAATAATTTTAATTATTTAATTAGGCTAAACTAATATTTCTTCCAATCCCATATAATTAAATAGTCCTAGGATTATTTAATTATCCCATTTCTAATCTTTCTTCTCCATAATTAAATAATTTCTAATTATTTAATTATCCTAATTTCCCTCAAAATATCTTCACTTAACCTTTCTCAACCATTTCTAGCCCTTGATCTTCCTATCTAATCTCCACCCTTGATCTACAATATCCTAACCACTTTCCTAGAATAGTGGCGATATTTGAGTTCCAACTAATCAAATCCTTTGATCTTCCTTGATTCACTCTCATTTGTGGGTGTTAAGGATAAAACTCAACCCTTCTTTGTGGGCATTGAATCTCAATCTTGTCCCTTGATCTAATTTCCTAAAATTTATAAAATCTCCTTCCATCCTTCACTGTCATAACCTATAATTTTCATAGCTAATTCATGTCAATTTGATTCTTTCACAATTGAGAGCATTTATCAAAGCATCTAGGTCATCTTTGCATCACATTCAATTGAGTTTTTTCTATAAAATCATGGAGAGTTCAAGTGTTTGAGCAATCCAACACCATACAACACTAAGCTCTCAAATAATGGGATGGTAAGGTTGTATTTATTGTTTTGGATTCATTATGTTTTGATTTGATTATCTAACCCTTGTGTGAGAATTCATGGATTTATTTTCAATCCAATTTCATTAGTAAGTTGGTTTGATATTCATGTTTTTGAGTTCTTTAATTGAATTCCTTTTTCTTAATCCCTTCCACTTTTACCCCTTACATAAAATGGCACGCTCGGTGGGACCCATGTCCTTAATTCAATATTTTTATCAAATTTTTCATAAGTTGCAAGTTTCTGAAGTACAACCATTTGAAATAGAGGTCACTATTGTTCATTAGATCATTATTTTTTTGACATCCAAAAACATTCACTTCTTCATAGAGTTTCCATTGCTAACTAGACCGTGGTTGTTTTTTGGTGTTTTGGCCTTTTAATAGTGTTTTTATTTAGTTTTGCATCAATAGAGCTACACCTATCTCAGAGGTGGGCCACTATTGCATGAATCCCAATTGTTGTTGTAAAATAGGTTGTTATTGCTTCTCTATTTCTAACTCCTATTTTTTGTCAATCTAGGTAATAGGTTCACATTTTCCAGAATAGGGTCACTATTGTAGAAATCCAACCACGGTTGCTTTGAAATAGGGTTGCTATTGTAGAATCTGATCGCCGTTATCTCATAGGAAGGATGCTCTTTCCAAGTAACATAGTCACTTATGTCTTTCCATTTTTTTAGTTGAACTTTTTAATCTTTCATTTTGAAATTTTAAAACCCTAACCCAAACCCTAGTTGTTTTCTATTGATTTGAGTTTTTCTAACTTGATTGTGAAAATATTTGTAGGGTGAAGACAATAATATAAACTACTAATCCTATTTGTCTTGTAGGATTCAAATGATCAAAGACATAATCTAAACTACTAACACTTCTTGCAACCTCTTGTGAAAGAAATCATTTCATTTAAGTATTATGTTTTTATTTTTCATAGAATAGAAAACATTTACTTTGGTGCATAAAATGAATTTGTTTGTCGTGATTGGAAAATTCAGATGTATCCTCTTGAAGTTATTATTTATGATCTTTGGTGATGAGGAAATATCGGATTTTGTTTATTTTATTATTGTTAGGTACTTTGTATTTTCTTTGTTTTCTTATTTGATGACATTGCGGATATAGAAGCATTGGTGACTTTGTTTTGCATATACCAAATCTGGTTAACCCAACGAAGGAACCCGCCGAATTAACCGCGTCCTACCGTGACACGTTTACACTAAGCCGAAGCGTTAACCAACCCACTTCATCCTTCACCCTGGACATCAGGGTGGGAGGACCATAAGGGTTTGTAGAGACTTTTAGTGGCCCCCACATCTAAATTATAAAATTCTCCGTTTTCTATTGAGTAATGCAAATTGTTGTATCGAAGCCCAAGACCAAAGCTTCTAAAAGCATCTCATCATAGCAGCATTGGAGATGTTAATCATCCCGCCAGGCCACTTTCACCATGACCCAGCCTGCCTAGCCCATGGGCTCTTTGCCAGAGTCTCACACCTTGAAGGAAAAGAGGTATTAAGGTATTTATATGATCTTTATACTCGGAGCCTGGTTCCACTTTATAGGTATATTGATTGTACTTCACTTTGAGTGAGGTAAATATTGTGATGGGACATTCCTTTAATACTAGCTAGGTTATACATGATAGACATGTATTCTATGATCTAGACTTAGTGAACCTTGTGGAAGAGGGTTTGTGAAAAGTATCTTACCATTTTGAGTCAGTTATATGCCTACTTTGTCTGTTGTTTGTATCACTTTCTTCTTTTCAAACAAATCATTTTAAACATCAGACCTAAATGTTCAATTTGTAAACTATCAAAACAATCATCAGGCCTAAAATAGGAAGCAAAATCACACTTGTCAAAAAACTAAGTCACTATTATACATCTTACCATGTCTATTCAAAATCCTTCTGCTATTTCTCAACATTTTTTCACACTTGCCTAGACATCTAGTCACTATTGAACAACTGGTTTCTATTTATTATTCTACTCTTCTAGTCACGGTGTCTAAATAGAGTTGCTCTTGTCAATACTGTCGCTAATACCTTTGTAAAAGCTCTCTATTGTCTGATAATCCTATTGTAGCTACTTGAAACAACCACCATATTTGCATTTCTACTTAGCTCATACTTGTTAAAATTGGTCTTAAACCTTTTCATAATCTTCTTCTCAACTATCAAATTTTTTTCATAGTACACCTGCAACTTTGCACCAT
The DNA here is from genome assembly GCA_007258455.2 of Sequoia sempervirens. NCBI lineage: Eukaryota > Viridiplantae > Streptophyta > Pinopsida > Cupressales > Cupressaceae > Sequoia > Sequoia sempervirens. Next base: position 192,077,212 of record VDFB02270651.1, read on the forward strand.
CTATTTACATCTTCCAGCATCGCATCCCATATTTCTAATTTGTCTTACCTAGGGTTTTTCATCATATACCTCTTGGAAAAAACATCAATCAAATTTGCGTCAAACTTTTATACCAGTTTTATACAACATTAGTCTCTTAGACCATCCTTTGCATCATCATCATAGATCAAACATCAACCTAGCCTTTGGACGGATATCAAACACAAACCATCAAACCTCATCATCTTGCTAGAGTCTTTATCCAATCAGCTTATCATCTTGTGGTATTTTCAAATTTAGTGGACATTATCCTCTCCCCATTTTTCTAGATTACTATCATCCTTCCTTACTTGCACTCACAAGTCTAGTTCAAGTAGAGAAATCAACTTATCCTTCATCAACACTTTTGAGACTTAGCAAATATCACCGAAATATTGTCTATCCTTGTGTCCATAGACTAGCATCATCTCTAAACATCCAAAATCCACTCACACCTTCATCATAGGGTTGAGTACCCAAAAAATAACATCATTTTTCAAATATCTCTCAAAATCCACTCATACCTTCATCATAGGGTTGAGTACCAAAATCTTGTCATTATTAAACATCTGAATATCTAAAATAAAACTTTTTCATCAAACCATCCCAGTATCAACATCAATCAAACAACATCATTTGTCCAAAATTTTCACCAACATTCCCTTTGTACATCATTTTGCAAATGAAAACCTCACCACACTTTCATAACTTTTAATCTCTCATTCTCCATGGTCTAGTGTGCATGTTTATGGCAACTAATAGGTCTCAACATAGAAAGAATATGGCAGCTAACATAGGTAGCTCTCATGGACCTACCACAACCAATGTTGAAACTTCAATTCCTACACCATGAGGTTATGATCCTAATGAACATCTAGTTTTCTCAACCCCTTAAACAACCACCAACATTCAATGCTCCACCACCACTTGATATCAATCCATCACAACATGATACCAATATTCAACTTCAACATTAATAAAGAATTTCTCAACAACAAAACCAACCCCTTAATCCTCAAGATGTATTCATAGAAGATGATGATAGTGATGTGAAAATTACCAATGAGGAAATTTTAGAATACACCCAAGACTCTAAAATGTAAATGACAATGGACAAAGTACTTGGATCAAATCCTAACACATACTTCCTAAGACTTTCACAACATGGTTCCAAGATACCCATGCACTTTAATGTGGAAGCTCTCAAAGATCCAATTCTCATTCGCATGAATGATGATACAAATGTGAGACAAATTTTAAAACCATTTGTAGATCCAAAGATACCATCTATCTTTTCCAATTCAAAACAGCCAATAAATGAACAACCTTATGGACAACGTGTTGATAATCCACTATATATAGATTCATCTCAAGTGTAATAGGAAATGGTTGCTCAACACAATCAAGTGAATCCAAATGCTATAGAAACCCAAAGCATGCCTCAAAAATCAACCAATACATTCTCTCCACCACTTGTAACACATAATGTGTCGACAAGTACATGGAGGCCTAACATATCAAGAAACCTATATGATACATCCTTACAAAAAGGAAAAAATATTAACATGTAAAATATGGGTAATCTTCCACCTAGACCACCACAAAACACACCAAATCAAAAACCCAATGTTCAACCACAACATCATGCCAACATCCCTCCACAATCACAACACATGGCATCACCCATATATACCGTACCCAATCAAAACAACCCTCAAGAACATCAAAAAAATCCATCCCTTCATACACAATGATAACCTATCACCAACAAAAACAAACTAACATCCCTCAAAATCAAAGCATGTTTAAAACAAATACTTAAGATCAAACACAAGCACAATACATGAAACAACAATCACAATAATATGACCCTTCATACAATGTTCAATATCAACAAGGGTTACACCAACAAAATCTAGATCCTAATGTCATACAAAATCAATATGGATCACCATTCATTCAAAACAAACAAACACCCATCCTCAAAATCAAACTTACACTCCACAACAACAAACTAACATGCATCCTAAAAATTAAAATTGCATTCTACAAAAACAAAAAAATACTCAACCTCAATATCAAACTTTCAATCCACAAAATCAAACACAACAAAACCCCAATCAACAATATTAAAACCCTAATCAACAATATCAAAACCCCAATCAACAATATCAAAACCCAAATCTGCAACATCAAACAATCAATCCACAATGTACACATAATGTTCCACAAGGACCCAATCATCAAGTATACACACAAAACATGCAACAAGGTCCTACTCCCACACAAAACCCATCATATATAGGACAACAATGCTACAACATGATTAATCATCAAACAAACATACCTAACCATGACATAACATTGAAAATTTAAAACCTTAGTCAAAGGATATCAAATATACAACTTGGAAAAACCAAGAAGAGCTATGAATTGAAAAATATATGTCCATATCCATTTTATCATATCATATTAATGATCCCCTATTTGAAAAACTTTGAAATTTTGAAATTCAATAAATACAAAGGAAGAGGGGACCCAATTGAACATGTGCGAGATTTTTTTGTAGCTTGCATGGAGGTTGCTAACAATGACTCCTATCTATTGAGACTTTTCCCAAGAAGTCTAGGAGCTACAACTATTGAATGGTTCTCTCATCTATCACCTGGAATCAAAACTTTTGATGAGCTATCTAAAAAAGTTATCAACCACTTTTCATATAACATTGAATAAGATGTTACAATTCCCAATTTGTATAAGATGAAACAAATCAAGGTGATTCATTTGCATTTTACTTGCAACAATGGAGATGTAAAGCAAGTAAATGCAAATGGCTTGTTCCTAAGAAATAACTTGTTGAAATATTTAACTCAAATCTTCAAACTAATATAAGTTATCAATTGACTATGCTATGTCCCAATACCTTTGAAGATATTATTTAAAATGGTTTAGTAATTGAAAGATCTCTCATCACAAAAGGTGACACCAAAACTTACAATAACAATGATCAAGCATCAGGTTCAAATGATAAACATCACATTTGGGAAAAGAAAAGAAATGTCACAAATGATGTAGTGCTTGATGCTAAGTTTGTTCGAAACATACAACCACCTCCTAAAAATCCCAAAAATAATTTGCAAAACAATAAAATTAGTTACACTTAGAACAATCAACAAATGAATCAAACTCAAAACCCTCAAAGAGGACCACCAATACAAAACAACCAAACG
>VDFB02270651.1:192080559-192112559 GCA_007258455.2 Sequoia sempervirens
TAAATAATCGTTACATACGTGGAATAATGAGAATATAGCGAAGAACCTTGCAAGACACCTTTTTTGTTAGTTGATCTATTGGATATCTACTGATATGACATTCTGGGCATTTTGTTGCAAATTCCTGTTGTTTATGATATATAATATGATCATTGGGACATGCATCTATTTCTTGATACTCCATTCTGATATCTTTCATAATGGCATATAAATCTTGGTATGAGCAAGGTAAAATATTTGATGGTGGTAACAAAAATTCACCAATCAATCTACAACAAAAATAATTTGTTCATATAAAAAGAATATTAATGGTACATATTTCATCCTTTATTTACCTAGTGATGAACTAACATAAATTAAAATAAATGAAAAAAAGATGACATATATGACATACCTTAACATGTGAGATTTCTATGTTTGATAAACCATTCATAACCATCAAGTTCAACAACAACAATACGGTAGAGATAATAGTTGTTTGGGAGCCTTCATAAAGGGGCTCGTATGCCTTCTCAAGTACAGGTAAATCATGAACATCATCAAAGTCATCCTGATCATCATGATCAGCTTTGCCACTAAATGTGTCATAGATCAATGTATTTGTACCATCATCTTCAACTATTTTTTCTGGCACATGTTCATCTTCTTCCATAGGATCATTAACTTCATCTTCGATATTCATAACTCCATGTTCATCCGCTTGCAACAAAACCACATTCTTCGGGGTGTGATAATCCATATCTTGTGCCCTAGGGCACCCAACCTTTATAATAATGATTGATACAAATAAACCATGATCATGATCAAGAGATTTTATATATATATAAAATGTTAAAACGATATAAACATTTACAAATTCAATCAATATAAACACATATAATGAACAACTTACCAATGGAAAATAATCATGCCCCCCTTCAACTGACCATGCTTCCTCTGATGTTTCTCGGTGACAGATTCAAAAGTCATCTCATCTTTAAGCCCTTGCAATTGTGCAAGGACAATAGTATTCCATCACCCTTTCTTTTCAATCTAGCCCACAATCTATCAAGTGTCTCTTCATTTTGTTTTGGACTAATATTATCGACATGATTTTTCTTTACCAAGCTTGACTATTTAGATCTTCAAAAAATATCAAATTCACACTCCAATAATTTATATTCATAGATAGGTAACATAATCTAATAATTCTGATATTTTACACCAAAAAAAATTGGCATGCAACCACCCCTGCAAAAGAGAAGATAGTCTAAATTTAATGACCCCAAAAAAAACTTTACAATGCTAATTCCAAAACTTATTAAATTCTGATTTTACTATGATTTCCAACCATTAAGACTCCTAAAATCAGAATGTGAACTTGATCTTAAAAAATTCCTACAACAATGGAGAGTAGCGAGCTAGTAAGAGCAAGTGACCCATTCTTAAGGAGCAACAAGTTAGAATCATCATTGCTAATGTCAATATGGATTTATCCTTTTAGTTAAAGATGCAATGTGTCACTTCTTATGATGAGCTTATCCCTAGGGCCCTCAACATTGAGAGAGCCCTAATAAAAAATAATAGAAGCATTGGTAAGAGCATGATTAGGGTACAAAACCTAGGCCTCTGTAGAAACATAAATAATAACTATTGCGGATTAGTGAGGTTGCAATACCAGAAGGATTGAGACATTGTAGGTAATAAAAAATCTTGCAATGTAAAGATTGTAGCCAATAACAAGCACACTATGTAGCTTGGGATTTGTAAATCACGATCTATGGTAAGAAGAATGACAGTCACTTGAGATGTGATAGTCAAAAATAGGCTAAGCAGTGACAAGATAATTAATAAAGCTCAAACCTTGCATAGTAAAGTGGAGATTTTAACAGTGAGTTTCCTTACCCCTTGCTGACCTTAAGGGTTTTTTAAATGATTTTGGTAGTGTTAGACAAGGCAAATGCAATCAGGGAATGACTGTCCAAATGAAGTAACAGTGGTAATCATAGGTTCAATGTTTCTTCTTAGCCATTAATGTATAATGGAGGTAGTGGATTGCATGTTTGAGCAGTGTTTTGAGACTCGTCAAAGATGGGAGAATAGTGAATACCTTGTGGACTGTGAAGTAGTGTCAATAAGGTTGAAGGATCTTAAGAACTACAATACCATGAAACAATGAGTCCCCTGTAGTAAGTAGGCCGTCTATAGGGCGTAGTTTGATTTTATAGAAGGATGCTCATGAAAGGAATCTTCAAGTGATAGTGAGTGAGCTGTTTGAGATTGCAGCTGAGGGTGCAATACCCAGTCTTAAAGGAAGTTAGCAAAGCAGTAAATGTGCAAGAAAATTGAATCGTACACAACAACCAATTTACAATGTTATCTTCCATAATGCCTTGAGTTTGAAGACAAAAATATCATTGTATCTTTGTGATGAAAGTGGTGACCTTAATGGTCAATCACTGGAAACCATGATTTTAAAACATGCTATTGTGCTTATGGAGGCAACATTTTAAGCAAGGCAGTGAGTGGTGGTTTGGAACAATGGCAGGTATGAAGGACTTGCTTTATATGCATACTATGCAGTCTAGCTTAAGACAACATTCTTACAAGAGATTGAAGGTGGATTATGGAACTCAAGGGTTACCATGAAAAGGATTAAAGCAAAGACTAAGATCTATTTAAAAGCCACGGTCATGAAGATATTAAAGATGTCACATGCAAAACCCTAGTAGCTGGAGTAATGAATACAGTGCCAAAGAGGATAGTGTGCTAGGCAAATTTAGGAGATCTCCACATTATCTAATTATAGGGAAATACATCATTTATTTATTTTTTTAATTAAAAGAAATCATTCTAAACCCTATATAGGATACATTGATACTTCAAAAGCCTTAGAAGGAATTTGAGATTATGCAAATATATGTCAAGTAACATTCATAAGGTTTAGAAAATCTTGATCACTCTTTAGAATACCCATTAAACACGGGTTGTGCTTGAATGCACTACATAATTGATATAACACAATCACTCTGCATTCAACCAAAGTTATAGGATCTTTATTGCAGCAAGAGGTAATCACTCTTTGATCATGTTATAATTACATCCTAACCTGTTAAACTTGAGACAACTTGAATGCACCAATGATGATTGACACCTACATTATACAACCTGAATTAACTACATTATATGAGTGCCTCCATTTCTATCACAACATAGCCACATTAAACTTGGGTCACACATGAATGCATCCTGTATTTGTTATAACACAACTATGCCACATGACCAATAGAGTTATGGATCACATAATTACAGTCACAAGAATCTATTCCTCGGTTGTGATCTTATGGTGATTCCACACAACAAAATCTGGACATGAAATTCTCAAAACCCTTAACCTCTAAAAATGAAATCTGATGAGATGTTGCTTTAAAATATGATTTTCAAACCTAGAACTACAAATCTGAATTCACAACTGAATTCTGCAAAAAGACAATGACTACCCTCAACTTGGCAATATCTTCTTGAATTTTTTCTGATTTTTCCCAAGAAAATCATCCTTAGTTCTCCACAAACTATCTCAAGTAGAGCAAAACACTGTCGGAATAAATCAAGCATGAACTCACTTTTCTTTATGTCGGCCACAATTTGATTTTTTTTAATTTTTTATGTTTGTCAAAAATTCAACAAAAATGATAGCCGACATTTTGACGAACACCAGGTTCGTTGAAATTTTGATGAACATTGGGGATAAACTTTCAAAAAATTGGAAATTACACATCAAATTTTACAAGCACCCGATGAACATCGAATTTTACATATTTCATCGGATTTTGCAGTCAAATGTATTAGTGTATCCTAGTTAAGTAAGAAACAAAACTCAATTTCTCTATCTATTGCTGAAGTAGAATACATTGCTATTGCCAATAATTGTACTCAAGTGATATGGATGAAACAGATGCTGAGAGATATCAGGGTGACATATGAAGAGCCTATTGCTATATACTGTGACAACTCAAGTGCAATAAATATCTCAAGGAATCCAGTACTACACTCTAAGACTAAGCATATATCAATCAAGTTTCATTTTTTAAGGGAGAAAGTGAATGGGAAAGATGTCAAATTGGAGTATGTACCTACTAAAGAACATATTCTAGATATATTTACTAAGCCATTGCCGAAGGACACTTTTGAGTATCTTAGAGGAATGCTAGGGGTAATCACCCCTCCTGATAAGAACTAAAATATGCATTTGCTTGCATCAATCCGTGAACTCCATTGCTATATTCTGATCCAAATTGATGTTCCCGTGGCTGCTACTCAGGGGGAGTAGTCAAATGTGCAGATATGTGGTTCAAAGCATGTATATGGAAAGGTCATTGTTACCTTTTCCATTGATGTCAAAGGGGGAGAAGTGTAATGTGAAAAATCCTTTCAAGAGGAGAAGTGCAGAAGAAGTCAGTGCATTAGGTTGATGGTATTTTTTACATCATGTGTTGCCATCAATGCCAAAGGGGGAGATTGTTGGATGTTGTGGATGTGTTGTTGATATGTGGTTGTCATTGATATCAACACTATTAGCATTTGGTTTACTAGTTGTTTTATATGTCGAGGATATTGAGAAAATTGTAAAAGAAAGTGTTCTAGGTTCCTAATGGAACTGTGCAAGTCATAAAGGTGTTTTGTTCTATACGTTGAATATTAGTTGGTGTGGATTAAAGGGTTTATTTTTTAGTATATCTAGATCATCTACTAGAAGTTTCACAGGTCAGCCTAAAGTTTTGAGTGTGTTGTGGTCTCACAGTGTTTCTATGGTTTCTGTCAGTGTTCCTGAATGAAGATTGTGTGATTCTATTGATCTTAGTTGTTGTGAATGCTTCTTTATTGTTTCTTGGTGTTCTTGGATGTTTCTAGATCGTGCTCTATCTTTTTGGTACATCCACATTGATCGGTGTGCTCGTGGTCAAATATTTTTCTCTGTATGTTTGATTTTTCTTGTTGTTGGCCGACATGATGATGGTAGCATGTTGTGGATCTTCAAGGAAGACTTAATTGAATTCTTTTTGTGTTGGAGATGTTAATTTGGGTCTCCACTATGTTGTGGCCGACCTTGGTGGATTCAGATTGAAAATTTAATTGTAAATTTGGGCTGACATTGCAAATATATTTTATTTTCTTGGTCGACTAAGTTGTGGTGAAATCTCATGTAGCGGATATATAAGTGCAATTTTTTCATTGGTGTTGTGAGTCGAGAAGGTTATTTTGTGTGTATGTGCAAATATCATTCAATTGCAGAGCAGAGTGTGAAGAATATTATGTGAAGCTTGAAGAAGTGTTGAGCTTAATTGGAACTATAATCAGGCTTGTGCATAAGCTATTTTCTTAGTTCATACCCTTTGGATTTTTAATCCTATTATGTTGAGCAGTGAGCGCCTTTTGTATTTGAGCAGTGAGCTCTAGGCATGCCTGAATGCGTGTGCTTTCCCCTTATTATTTTTCATTATACTTTTAGCAGAGTATAATCTTGTGGACTAACATCCATCGTGGTTTTTCCCCTAACAAGGTTTCCACATAAAAAAATCTTGGTGTTCTTTCTCTCAGATGTGTTAATTGCTTGTGGTTATTTGCTTATTCATCAGATCTGAGATTAAAGTTAAGATAAGTTTGAGAAGTTTAAATTTCTATGATAACTGATTCACCCCCCCTCTCATTTTTTTTCCTTGTTTTTCCAATAGAATTACCTCCACTTGAGGTCTAAAACCAACTTGATGCTCTAATGATATTGGTTGTCATTTGTAAAACTAGGGTTGTACATACTCTAACTAACAATTGTTGATGGTCAAAAGTAACACAACAACATTAAACAAAATATTTCTACTCTATTTCTCCTAAAAAAGACAAATGATCTAAAACCACCTATCTTCCAAGGTATTTGTAGTTGATTCTCAACTATGTTATCATTCAGTGGTCCATGCAACCATAATATTCAAGGGGCCTATTGGTAAAAAAGTAAAAATTGGGTAGTATAAAGAAATTTAACATTAGGGGGGTTTAAATAAACAACAAAAGATCGATCAAGGTTTAGGAAAACAAAACATGAACACTGATTCCTTTCAATTCAAAAATTTAATTCTTACAATGAGTGCTTTCCCTGATTAACTAAAACTATAGAAAAACACAATTGATGAAGTAATTCATACCATCACATTCATTCTTAGTGCAGATTTAAAGCATACAACCATTCATCATCACTTTTTAGAATCAATTTTCAATCATAAAATACCATAAACTCATTACCAAAATTAATAGATCAACAAACATTAAGAAACATCATCCACAGATAATGCAATAAATGGTTTTAAACTAAGAATTGTTTATTGATTTTAATCAAATAAGAGAAATTTATACACAGAAAAATGCACTAGCATATGAATAACCATTTTTATCGACATTATCGTTGAACTAACAAGCTTCTAAAATAAAACTGCTTGCATTAAAATTGTAAAATTGTCCAAGTATCTTGCATAAAAGCTATAAAATGAAAAAAATTGTATCTAGTTTCTAGGCAGCCAATCTGACTTCAATCAACTGATATTTACAATGAGGAGAGAATTCTAAGTTATAGAAAAACTTAACATCAATCTCTCCTATAAAAAATCAAGATCCACAAATTTGGGCCTAGATCCACAATTATAGGGATGCCTAGTTAAGTTAGAGTGTTATCTTTGTTGAAACTGCTAGAGCTGAAAGGTACGCATTGTGTCTATTTAGTCCAAAAATATAACTGGGAGTTTGAGCTTTGTCTATAACTAATCATCAAACCCAATCTTTGGCTCATCAAAAGGGATCTAGATTTTTCCATCTATCTCAAAACCAACCTAAAGGTGTTGTTGTTCATAGGGTGTCTAAACTGTTTGACACTCTTGACTTCATCCTTTTCAAAAAAACATAATATTCTCATTTACCTTTTACTGGTTTCTTTCGGGAATCCATGGAATTCATCCTAGTTGTCGAAGAATTCATTTATTACCCTTTCATCAGGTCCATCAATCCAATCTACCTGAAACTTCACTCCTTTGATCTCTCTGGTAGCTATAACAACTATTTCTCACGTTTGACTAATATCTTTTGTAGCCCATTGACTTTCAAACCTCATGTTCATTAGTCTATCCAAGAGAGTCCCTTTAGGCCCATCACCCTCATTAATTAGCTTCTCCAATTTATTACCCCAACTATCATTGATTTCTTGCAATGAACTCCATCATCCACTCTGAGCAAAATATTCAACAATAAGTTGTGTAACAATTTCCTTGAATACACCTATATGCTGCCTTATGTCATATTGATCCTTTAGGAGAATTGTTTTGTGTTCAATAAGCACTTCAAATTTATAGGTAGTGATTTTGATGTCCTTCTTAAGATACTCAGGATCATCATCACCTAGAATCCCTGACTGGATCAACATCTCTCTAGGTGTTCTATTAATGGTTTTCAAACCCTTCAGATATTTTCTATATTTTTCTTCTTCTCCGCACCATTCTTTAGTTTTTTCTTCAATTTCACCAAGAAGAGTAAAAGCTTCATCATATTGATTATATGCTTCCTCTATAATTTCCCCAATCTCTTTCTTAAAACAGTCAAACCAGTTATCAAACTAGGTAGCCTTCTATCTCATGACATTCAATCCATCCACCTCTTTGCAACTCATTAAAATAGGGATTTCCGATGGTGTCAATTGCTCAGGAGTATATGTAATCAATTCTTTTATAAAATCCTTCATCTTTCCAACCTAGGCCTTAATTTCATCCTTAGCTTGCTTATCCTTGATTATCCATGATTTTGTGGTGGTGGCAACAATATCAATCAAATTTATCTATTGATTTCTTGTTTGTTTACCCATATTGATAGTTCTTACTTGAAAATTTGTAGCTTGTAATTTTGTGTCATCTTTTTCAACTATTGGGGTAGCAATTTTTTCTATCAAGTCTCCATCATCAGTCAAATTTGTAGAATGAACAACATGAGGTTTCTTCTTTGGTTTCACCTTCTCTATCTCCTTTACCATTTCATCCCATGCCACCAGCTAAGATTTCACTTGTTCTCTCTTTTCCAAATTTAGCTTGATCCAAGTGGGAGTAGCTGACTAAGTAGTTACCTATTTAGTATCAGGAGGTTTTACTGGGGGAGGTGTAGAAGAAACTAACTCCACATTCTACTAGGAATAAGTCTTTTATTTCTCTTCTTGTTCTTTCTGTAACTTTTCCTACTCAATTCTCTCATTTTTAGCTCTTATTTCTTCTATCTTTTTCATTTATTCTTCCTTTTGTGCAACTTCCTCTTCATCTCTTAACCTCTTATGTTCCAACTCCTTTTCATGGAGTTCTTCCTCTGTAGCTTTCTCCTTTTTTTCCAACTCTCATGCAATAGCTTCTTCTCCAGCCTTCTTTTGTACTTCAACAACTTCCTTTTCATGAGCTATCTCCTCAATTTTCTTTCTCTATTCTTCTTCTTGACTAGCTAACTCTTTAGCAGTGAATCTTTGAGCACTTTCCATTATTTCTTTCTACTCATTTGTAGTCATAAAATCATTCATTGTAACTTCACCCAAAAATCTTCCTTCTTTGAACCCAGTCTCCTCTTCTCGAGGTTTTTCCTCAACCCTCTCCCAATATTCTTCCCATTCTTCTCTCTCCTTCCTGAGATGGAGTTTTCTCAGAATCCAAGGGGATAGGTGAATCTATTGCATTGATCATAGGAGGCCCCTCTTCTTCACCAGCTATTTCTTTTGAATTTTATGGTGCAATTAGAGGAGTATCCTCAGTTTGTAAAAGGACAATAGAAGGTCCTTCTTTGGAAGCTTGTTCTCTAGGGTATTTAGTTGCTATGGGTGTAGCACCAAGACCTTAAATAAACCCTGCAATAGCAGCTTCATAAGTAACTTTAGCTCTTTGCAAAGCTTCATTAACTTGCTTCATTGAAATTTCTTCTTCTGTTGGGGCTGGCTCTTTCGTGGCTGCCTTCGTTGTTGCAACAGTCTTCTTTAGCCTCTTGTATTGTCTTTTTTTTTTGAGGAAGTAGGTTCACTACTAGAATCCCTCTTCCTTGAAGCTTTAGCCCTTGGTTTCTTTAAATAGAGATCAAACCAATTCAAAATTCTATCCACCACTACCCATGACACTTTATGGATATTAGTTTCCTCTTTTTTCATCTAATTGATTGGCTCCAAATCCTTAGTAGCCACTTTATCTATTTCATAATGGGGATCAAGAGTGATCCCATCATCAGTATTACCTTCTGGTATATCCTTTTTAGCCTAAAAATCCTTTATTTAGGGAATTATTAATATTTCATAACCCCTTTTCCTTACTTCAAACTGATCTTGTAGGTTGGCCCAAAAGTCTTCGAGAAATGGCTGATGATGGGGAAACTATGAAGCATATAAACCATACATTTTCCTCTTTGGATCAAAATGTTTCCTCAATGTATTTTGTTGGAAATTCATGGAATGAAACTCTTCTATTGTTGTTTTGGCTACAACCAAAGAGGAACAAGAATAAAACCCCAATTGCATTGGGAAAGAATGGAACCTAGCCTTATGCTATGTAGAAAACTTGACATTCACCTCTGCATCCTGACAAGCGAACTCCATCAAAACCCATGTGCCACCACAACACCTTGGAAATTTGAAAGGGTGCCCATCATACCCAAACAATCTAAAATAGGTGGACTTGGGGTATTGGATAAACTAGTATCTTCATTCTTCAATAAATTTCATGGCATCTCATGATAACCTAAAACCAATATCACCTGTGAGCTGATTAATAATAGCATATAAAAATGAATCATTGACTCTTTTAAAATGTTGCTCTACCTTCTTAAGCTCTAGTTGCCCATAATATTCCCAGACCTTTTTCTGATTTGTGCCATCATCCATTGACCCTTCAGTATTTAACTCGAGAAACTATCCCATCCTTGTAGCACAATATACCACATATGAAGGCATAGAGAATGTCTTGGTTTCTGTTACCTTTAGTAGTTTGTCATGAATGTTATCTAAAATTATCTACCCCCAATCTAGAAATTTATTCCCCTCTAGAATTAGTTGAATGAATAGAAACATCCAATGTTCAAAGATATAGGATTTTTCCTTGCAAAATACTCTTGCCAACAATGTGATCATGTCCCCTATGTCTTTAGAAAAGTCAGACCTCTTAGGGTTAAGTGGCACCTTATTTACTAATTTATTCTCCATCTTAAGCCACCTTTTATTAATCACCCTTTTGTTCCCATCCAAATATGTTGCCCAGAGTTTAAGTGCATCAACTTTAGTCATAATCTTAAGATTAGGGTAAGGAGGAGGATCAAAGACCAGTCTAATCATTATTGGGGTCAAATCAATGATCACATTCCCTTGGGAATCAATACATTTCCTTTTGGTTAGATTATAAGTTTGTAAAAAAGTTAAAATGAACTCAAGAAATTGCATAGCAATAGGAAAACTAGCTACATGAGCCAACCTAGACTATGTAATCCTCTTTTCCCTTAGGGTAGCATCTTCTGAAAAAAGTATCTTTACAAAACTAGTCCAAATCAATACGTACCACCAGCATGTCAATGATATTCATAATATCATACCTGAACTTAGATGGTAATGGGGTCCCTTGGAATGTATACTTCATTGTAACAGGCACTTTTTCTAGCTTTAGCCTCTTGGTCTTTGTCCCCTTTGATGTTCCTTCAGTGGGAACTTCCTCCTCTGAATCAAAAAATCATTAATTAGCTTGCAATACTAACAATTATCAGGAAAAGAAGAGACATGGGAAGACAAAATTAGGACAATAATTCATATTAAATTTATGTTGATTCAAGATAAATTCCCATTCTACAAGTTAATCCAACATTTTCAGGTTTCAAGTTCGGGATAGAACCAAGAACTTGAAAATTTTAAGCACTGTACTAAATTGTATTAGAGGTCGGGATTGGGGAAAAATTGAACCTAAAATTAATATAACACTCTTCAATTCTATTAGAAATTGGAATCAGGTTGTGGTTCATCACCTATACCTATAGTGATGAATAAAGTTTAGTGTCATTCCACAGTTTGATCCTGCAATGTGTTCAAGAATCAGGATTGGGACTTCACCAATTAGTGATAGTTAACAAACTAAGTAAATGAAGGGTTCTCTCTAAGTTCCAATCCTGATGATGAATTGAAATTCAGAATTGGGAAATGATTTGGCACCAGACCCATAAGAGTGAACAAGTGAAGGGAACATCCTAAGTTTCAATCTTGCAATGATATCGAGAGTTAGAGTCAGGATTTCATTAAGGATCTGACCTTAAGTTTTTGCAATGGGAATAACTCAACTCTGAGTTCCAATTCTGACTCTTTGTCATAATTTGAGATCGGATTGACACCAAGTGATGGAACTTAACAATATGTCATAGGTTCAATGTCAATCCAAAATCTAATCCTGATAGTAATTTAGGAATAAGAATCGGGATATATAAAGTGATACATTGCACAACACCCTTATCATATTGAGGTAACAATCCAATCCCCAATCTCGATTGTACAATGGAAGTCAAAATCGGAGTGAGGGAAAGAGTGAGATCTAGACAGTGGTAATAACAAAAGTGTAGTTTCGATTCCCGATTCTGAAATAGATGCAGGAATCAAGAATAAAATAGTCAGCAATAAACGAAGGAAAAATAGATATAATAGTATCTTCAAATCACACCTTCAGGATCATATTAGTTGGGGTTCAATATTTTTGATTTATAACAGTTAGAATTTTGAATTTATCAATTGAAACACATATTTGACTAGGTAGTATGACAAAACCCTAGAAAACTAGGGCACGATGGGATGGAAAAACACATGAATAGAAAGAAAAACCAAAACGTAAGAAAAGAAAAATGCACAATGAACCAAAGGGTTCGAGAATAAAGAAAATGCACCAAAGGATGGAAAGGAAAAAAAAAACAAACCAAAAATAACAAGCCAAAAAAGAAGGCAAGAAAGAAAGCATGCAAAACAACAAGCGAAGCAAACACAAGAAAAACAAGAATGAAGGAAAAACATGGGGTAAAACACCTACCTCCAAACGCAACCAAAAATCTGATAGCATGATGAGAAATCAAAGCACCTCCTCAAACCCTAACTCTTGGCGCCACTCTAGTTCACTCCATCAAACTATACAAGCCAAAATAAATAGAAAATGAGGAGTGTGGGAATAAAATCTCATTTGCACATGCAAATGGTTAGACATTAATGCAGGTTGGTTGGGCCTTGGGATTGGGGTGGAAGTCATCAATGTACAATTTCAAGAACAAAGGTAAGCAAGATTCAGGATCAGGACATGACACGACACCAAAATTTCAATGAGTGTAAAGTTCAAGTGATGGTCTGAAATCTAAATCCCAAAAAACAAAGACAAAGTGAGAATCATAATCAGGACGAAACAAGAACTTCGGAAAAGTTCTTTGGTTCAAGTTCTAGTCTGAAATCCGATTCTGAAAAAGGAAAAAAGGGAGTCAGAAGTCAGGAATGGGATGGAAACAGGAACAAGAACTTAGGAAAAGTTCTTGGTTCAAATTTTGGTCCAATGTTTGATGCCTGCACAAGCAACAACACATAAGAAAGAAAAGTAGAAGTCGGGATCGAAACAAAAATAGCAACCTACACCTTTAAGGGTGCAAGGTGATGGTTCTGATCCAAAACTCAAATCTGACATAACAAAGAAAAAACAAGGAAAAGTGTGGGGGTCAGGATTAGAACACAAATAGGAACTTGAACTTTGGAAAGTAACAAGTGTGAGTGCCAGTCTGAAACCTGAACCTAAAAATAAAGAAAAACCAAGACTTATGAGAAAAAGAAACAACTCCTAAGACCCAAACAAGAATACCAAGGACAAAATAAACAAAGGGGGGCCCATTTTGACCCCAAAAAAAATGGGTGGTTATCCAAGGCGTAACAACAATGTATCGGGTCTTGATGTTTGTAGCATTGATCTTCTAGATAAATTTGGTGTGGATAAGAATCTCATAAAACTGATAATCTATCTATTCATGGCTTTGATAATGTTGGAAGGAAACCATTGGGTACAATAACATTACCTATTAAGGTATGGTTCGTGGCTTTACCTACTCTTATCCATGTCATGCCAAATACTCTCTCATATAATATTCTTCTTGTTAGACCATGGATTCATGTCATGAAGGGAGTCTTGTCTACTCTTCACCGTGAGATGAAGTATGAATATAATAACAAGATACAAATAATTAAAGAATATGTAAAAAGTTATAATTTACAAATAAAATCCAAACATAACACTTCCAATTCTCTTAATTTTGTAGGTATGTTATAGGTGTTTTCATTGATGTCAATAGTTGTTCATTAATGTCAATAGTATAGAGACTAATGGAGATTGCTAGTGTTAAAGGTGTTGTGGTGTTTTCATTAGTGTTGTCATATTTATTATGGCTTGTTGTCAACCACTAGTGTAGTCATGGTGTTATCATGTTGAGAAAGAGTTATGGTGTTGCAAATATTGGAGATATTTTAAGGAAATATTTGTGGTGTTGCTGATGTAGCTAGTTCACTTGGTTTCCAAGTTCTTTTGAGAAAATTTGAATAAAAGAGTGTGCAATGTGACAGAGGTGTTCTCATTGTTGTGCTCTACGTTCCTTTGTGGTTAAATATATTCTTGTGTGGTTTGTATTTGATGATTGGAGGTGTTCAGAGGTGGTATGTCCAAAGTTTCAAGTTTTGAATCATATAGTAGAAGTTGTGTTTGACAGTGTGTTTTCCTATGAAGAAGGTTGTTTGGGAGAAATGAGATTGCTCCACATTTCTCCATGTTGAGGTTTCTTGTTAAAAGGTGCAGGACAACTGAGAGGGGAGAGGTGAATCAGTTGTCACCAAATTCAAATACAAAACTTTACAACCACACTATTCTGTTATTAAATATGAACATGAAATGCAGATAACATAAAACAAAATAAACACATTGAACACCAGATTTTACGTGGAAAAACCAATGATGGAAAATCACGGTGAGGATTAACTCAATATAAAGTGAGGGAAAAACTAAATACAAGAGGTTCACTGCCAAGGGCTCACTACCTGAATACAAAGTGTTTCTATGGAAAAATAGATTGTTAGCTTATTAAATCAATAACATCAAAATCCACTGAAAATAACGAAGCACAAAGGAAATATAATGAAAACAAAAGGAAATTATATCACCAGAAATCTTCATATTCCATGGTTCACCTTCGTTACACCTCCTAGCTTGTAGTAAATAAAGATGCCCTCAGATTTGTGTATGAGCAACTATGACAAAGGACAAGACTAAAGAAAGTTTCGAAGGATTTAATTAAAATTGACCTCACAAATGGACTGAAAATGACAAGTGCCTCAGATAAAAATAATAGGCTCAGATGATAAAATGGGCATGAGGTTTTGAAATAAGAACAAAATTGACATTTTATAAAAAATGCAATTTTGAATGTGTGGCCAAGATGAAGAGATGACAAATACCCTAGAATCAATGGTCAAGATTCTATGGTGCTGCAACATGGACTAGGGTTAGGCCATAATTAGGGAAAATTAGAAATGAGTGGACAAGATCAATTTTAGAAAAATCGCATCAACGGTGGAGAATAAATGAGATAGTTAATTAGAAGAAATAAAGATATTCGAAAAATCAAGATAAAGACTGCCTGATTTGAACTGACGATCGTTTTTGGAAAAATTAGGAATTAAATAGAAATTATTTGATTTTTGGAAGAATATTATCCTTTTGAATTTAATTAATTCAAAATGATAATTCTGTGTGACAAGTAAATAATCTTTTTCAGATTATTTACTAAAAAGAATGAGAGTTAACAATATGGAATCATTTTAAATATTTTCATTTATTTAAAATGAGAGAAAAGTGAAATTAGCAATTAAATAATTAAAGATAATTATTTAATTTAGAAGATAAGACTGAATAATTAAATAAATTAATAAATTTATTTAATTATGACAATTAGTGACATATTAAATAAATAAATGAAATTCATTTATTTAATAATCAAGAAGAATAAAAGATATGAATTAATTAAATAATTATGAATTATTTAATTAATAGTTGACTTTGGACTATAGACGAAATATGATAAGACATAAAAATATGATTTGTGAGTCTAGGCCATTTTTATGTGTCTACATTTTTCCCCTCTTTGTCATAATGCAGCCTATCGCATTGTGACAAAGAAAACAAGTCAAAAGTATGCCCCAGTGCCAAATATGATGAGGAAGAATGACGAGGAGGGTTGTGGTATGCCCCCTCGAGAGGATAGACGGGTTCAAAGAACATGGGTGTGCTCTCGAAATTAATGAGAAGACTAGAATATGAAGAGACAAAGAAATGTTAGTGCAAAAGATATGGATGATGATATGGATGCAATGCCTATATGAGATGAGTGAGAGGAGATGACAAGACTAAAGAAGATGCATGTTAGTTCCTAGACCAAATCCTTCAAAACATTGCCATAGGACTTTTAATTTTTATTGCTCTTAATCATCATTGGGCGGTAAAAATGACACAAATGGACAACAAACACCATGATATGATGTAGACCAAGGTGTGCAAGGTCATCCACTTGAAAAACAGACAGTCACAAACAAGCAATGTCCTAACTCATACTAAGGGCGAAGTTGCCCCAGTCTTTTTGTCAAGACAATCCACAGACAGCGGTCAAAGAAAATAAAATAGGCTAGGAGACGTCATCGCACCTCTAAATCCTTCATGGGACATCCTCGAGGTAGCTAGTATCATGACCAAAAAGAAAAGACAGTAAAAGGATAAGACAAAATAGCCAAAATAGTCAAAATATAAGACAAGATAGACTAGAAAAATTAACAGCCATTTAATTTTGTTTGCCAATGTTTGTTTGCCAAAGGTGAATTGCTTGATAGTTTGACAGTTGGACAGTGCTTATTGTCAGGAAGGACACATCCTGAAAAAGGAAAATGACATTTTGATGAGGTCCAACTCCAAGAAGGACACATCTTGGAGGGGACAAAAGAGTGATGAAATTGACATTGCTTTGGCAATTTAACTGATTTTGACTAGATGACTCGTTGGACAATGTTGTCTTGTTGGTTCGTGATTTAAATGTTGACCTTCGAATGACTAAATTATTTGACTGACATGATGAATATTGACTCTTGTTTGGGATTTTTGAGAGTTATTTGGATGTTTTTGTGTTTTTCAGATATTTGGATTTTTTTTATTTTTTTTGGACTTTTGACGTTTATGATTTTTTTGGATTTTTGACATGTTATGATTTTTTTGGATTTTTGACATGTTTTGATTTTTTTGTATTTTTGACATGTTATGATTTTTGGATGAAAGTTTGGGTAGCCTTTATGCTAGATACCAATGACAAGGGGAATACCAAGTCTAGGTGCAATGAGATAGATGGGACTAATGGATGAAAGGGGTGTATGTGTCACAAGGGAGCAAGGATGTGATCTCCAAAGACTATGTCGCATAGGAATAACATGCCCCATTCTAGGTACAAGACTTAGGGTTTTTCTAGACAAAATGTATGACAATGAGATAATGATATGCTTGTTTGGAAGGGATGAGGTATGTCAAGAGATATCCAAAGAATGTTTCAACACTTTTCCCTTATATCTTCATCAAGATCAAAAAGAGAAGGGTGGATGAATGGACTCAATATGATAGGTATGTATGATGGCTAAAGATGGTAGGTAGGATGGAAATGACAAGACATGGAAATGATAAGTTGGATAGATGAGACATTGTGCCCCCAAGTGTAAGTGGCATAGAAGATCAACCTACACATGACGCCTATTTGCTAGGTTTTCATCATGGTACTTATCCAAGGCGCCTGTTTACCAGGTTTTCACCATTGGACAAAGGGATTTCTCTTTACTCTTTTTTTTATTCTTTTTTTTTTTTGACTTTTTGACTTTTTGACTTGTCAATAGGAGAGGGGAATATGGATATGAGGGACTCAAGTTTCTAGTTGCATGAAAGGTGATAGTCCCACTAGGGATGGATGTCATTGCATCGACCATGTCAAATGCCATTATGCTCATAGATGTTGGTAAGGGATGACATGAAAGGGAGATGGAGTAGGTAGATGATGGATTATGATCTGGATTATGGAGGACAATAATGGATTATGATGCAGATTATGTCGAGAAGATGATAGGGATTATATGGGACTTATGCAAAAGATGAATGGGGAGGCTTAGCCAAAAGCATGGACCATAGGAAGATGATGGGGGAGATATGTAGGATAATGAGTGAAGGATGGGTAGATGGAGGTATGTGGAATTGGTGTGAAATGGAAGGGAACCATGACCAATGGTTGCACACATTGTGATAAACGTTGAAGCTTTTGATGTGGATGGGGTGTAGGAAGCAATGGAGATGTTTGCTTAGGAGATGGTGGATGAAGTGCCTTAGGTACCCACATAGACTTGATATTTGTATGATTTTTGTTTGGCTTGTGGGATGGAATATGATATTTTTGAATGGAATGTGCATTTTGGATGGGAGGGGATGGTTGGGATTTTTGTGATGTGGATGCCTCGGTTGACTTGATTTCTTTTTGCTTAGGTACCCAAACCATTTTAGTTTTGGCCTTTACTTTTGGAGGTATGGGCTTATATAGCCTTTTAGATGTACTTGGCTTTGACCTTTTGCAATTGTATGCTAAGGCATTAGGACCATTAGAATTTTTGACTTTATGTGTAGAGGCATCCAATTTTTTATTTTGGAATCCCTTGGGTTTGGTGGAATGAGTGGAAGCTTTATGTTTAGACAATGTGTGCATTGATTGGTCATGATTAAGATTTTTAGAGGATTTATGGATAAATGGATAAGAGGATTGAATGGTAGGGATATTAGGAGTTGGAAGCAATGGTGGTAGAGTGGATGGAGGGAAGTGTATGGTCACATGCTTTTGACATTTGTAGGATGACGGTGGTGGAATGGCAACATATGTTTTAGATGTATGATAGGCTTTATGATGGAAAGTGGACTTAGGATGCATGGAGGAAATACCAACATCTTGAGATTGGTGTCCTTGAGGTGTATGTCCAAGGCTAAATGAGTGTGGAGGGACTTTGACATGGATGGGCTCCAAAATTCCTTGTTCATGAAGGTCTAGACCTTTACCTTGGTGGTTCATATTTTGGAGTGTGCAATGGACAATAGGACTAGGTGTAGGTGAAACACTAGACATGAGTTCCTTATTGGATGGAGAAGATAATGGTTGTTGTTGTTGTTCGAAGGAGGAACATTCATGAATGAGGGTAGAAATACCAATAGGATATGATGGAGGACTTGTAATGGGGTCGATAGTGGGTGGCATGGGGTCATTGGGATCTTGATTAGCATTGTGCTCACTTAGATCCAAGGTATTTGTTTGATCTTCTATGTGTGCTTGGGAGGCACTTGTCTCATCAAAGGAAGTGAATGTTGATGGATCATGGATAGGACTAGGTGGAGGTGAATTTGGAATATCTTTCTCATGGATGGGTATAGGATCAAGTTGCTCTTGGATAGGCTCTTCATCATTATGGATATCATCTTGATCATAAAAATGATATAGATTATGGATGGGTTGGATGAAAATGATTTGATCTTGATTAGGACTAGGGCTTGATTTTTCCACATGCTTGGGAGTAAACTCTTGATATACCTCTTGGGTTGCTTGAATGGAATTGCAAGGGGATGACTCTTGGAGAGACTTGACATGTTCCTGATGGTCAAAAACATGGAGACATGATGGAGGTTGACTTGGACTTATGAGGGGAGACTCTTGACTTGGCCCAAGGGGTTGAGGATGACATGGTTGACTTGAAGGACTTGGCATGATGTTTGAGGACTCTTTTGTATGTTCAAGTATATGTGTTGAATGACATGGAGACAATTGATTCCTTGCTTGTAGCCCTTGGGTCACATCCTTTATAGGTGGATGGGTGGATATATGTAATGCCATCAATTTATGTTTTAAATATCTAAATGTAAGGCATTGAGTTGATGGAGGATTATATGATGGTGGGGGTAATGAAGAGTTTGATGGATCAGAAGGTGGAGATTCCAATGAATTAGGACTAGGACATGGTGGCTTAGGGATAGGAATTTGATTGGATGGTGGTAAGGGTGCATGGACTAGATTGGTGTTCCCCTTGTCAAAGGTGTCATTAAGACTTAAAGGCTCTTGATGTTGTTGCCAAGGTGGACTTGGGATCCTATATTCTTGTTGTGATATGGGTGGACATGTTGATGTGGCATTGTCATAATAGATAGATGTGTTAGGTTGGCATGATGATGAAGGTGACACATAGGATTGGGGTTGAATGTGTTGAGGTTGAAATGGTGTTTGGACTTGTGATATGATTTGTTGTTGTAATGATGATTGAGGGGTTGTATAGGGTAATGATTGTTGAGAGGTGGATTGGTATGGAAAAGGGTTGACATTAGAATACGTGTGATAGTTTGACGAAGGGGTAACATGATATGTGGAGGAATGAGGTTGATATGATGATATAGGTGACACATAGGATTGATGTGAAATTTGTTGATGTGGTGGTTGGACTTGATGATGTACTTGTTGGATTTGACAATTGGCCATGAGATATTGAATTTGTGCTATGAGTTGTTGCATTTGAGGTGATTGGTTTGTTTGAAGATGTTGGATAATGTTATGGGCATTGTGAATGATTTGTTGGGTTAAAGGTGCTTGAATTGTTTGAGCTTCTTGAAGCATGTGAATAAGCTCTAGTGCTATGTCTTCGAATGTTGTCATGGTGTAAAATGATGTTGATTGGATGAAAGAAATGATGATGATTAAGATATGATGTGGAATGACAAGATTGTATGATTTGGATGATGTGGAGAGTGTTTATTGGAAGTTTGACTTGGGAAATATCAAACACAAGATCTCACATGTAAATGCATGAACACACACACCAAGCACAATGATAAGTTTTTCTTCCAAGATTAGATGTTATGATTAAGCAAACACTTGAATACACAACAACAAGCCCTATGACTAGTTAAGTGGGGTATGGCCAATTAGGTCTCACGCTAGTTTGCACAAGGTTGACTAAGGGATTATTTGAAAGCAAAATCTTGCCAATAAGCTGGGAGAAAGGGGTAACCCACCCTTCACCTTCACTTTCCAAAGGTATAAATTTCTTTGGGGCTTAGCTCAGAGTGACAAGATTTCAACTCCCAAACGAGCGTGTCTTTGGATTCACACTCTATTGAGGTCGTCCCTTGGAGGGGTGTGTGCTCCAAGCAGGCCTCCTACGAAGGGTATGAAAAAAGCAAACCAAGTGAGGTGTTTTGGAGAACACACACACTTGATTCACACTCGCAAAGATTAATTTCCCTTAGAAATGAAATGTGTGTAAAACAATTCAAGCACTTGTTCTTTCTAGATCCCAAATCAAATGTGTAGGAAGACAGTGGTGAATTTTAGACCTGATTTTCAATATGTGATTGAAGACAATATTCATTTTAAGAGCCCAAATCTAAATGTGTTTGCAAACAATGATTGATTTTATGCCCCAAGTTGAAATGTGTGACAAGCAATGATCAATGAGAAATGAAAGATTAGAACGTATGCACCTAATTATTCGCTTTCCAATTTGATGTGTGTGACGATGCCAATGTTTTTCTAGCTCCGTGTGATTCACCTACAACTCAGAAAATCAAAAAAGACCAAGTAAACTTGTATAGAAGGAAATTACGTGAAAAAGATGAATTCTGATAAAAATATGATTATGACACATTCTATTAATCATTATTAGAGGGTTAGCTAGTCAAGACAAATCTGATTTTTAGAATAAAAAATTGATAGTAAAATGAAAAATACAGAGAATAAAGCCTATCTAAAATCTCAAGAGGTTTCCAAAAATGTAAATAAATCAGAAAAATTTGTTGTTTTGCATCTGAAATTATTTTTTTATGACAGATCATAAAAAAATTATAAAAAATACAAAACAGCTCTAAAAATTCTAATTTTTTTACTGGAGTCATCTAATGTCATCCCAAATCTGCAAAAAAACATTTGTGATTAGATCTACAACCGTGAGTGAGATATAAGCAAATATATTTTAAACCCATATTTTAAAAGATCTATTTTTTGACTAATAATATCGTATCCAAATTTAAAATATAAAGAACAGACCCATGTTAAAATTTAAAGAGCTTTCCATAAATGTAAACATATCTGAAAAATTATATTATTTTCTCTCAAAATTATTTTTTTATGTAAAACAGAAAAATAATTATAAAAAATGAAAAACAGATCCAAAAAATCTGAATTTTGGAATGAAAGTGTGCGATGTTGTCCCCAAGCTGCAAAAAAAAAATTGTGAGAAAATAAGCAGCCGTTTGAAAGTTATGGTCGTGTCTTTGGAAACTAGGGCTTTATCCACAATGATGCCAAACCTATAACAAAAAGCAAACACCTCCTACAACAAAAGAATCCAACTCCAAGATTTCTCAAAATGTGTTAAAACATGTCGGGTTCACCAAATGTTTCTATGGAAAAATAGATTGTTAGTTGATTAAATCAATAACATCAAAATCCACTGAAAATAACGAAGCACAAAGGAAATATAATGAAAACAAAAGGCAATTATATCACCAGAAATCTTCATCTTCCATGGTTCACCTTCGTTACACCTCCTAGCTTGCAGTAAATAAAGATGCCCTCAGATTTGTGTATGAGCAACTATGACAAAGGACAAGACTAAAGCAAGTTTCAAAGGATTTAATTAAAATTGACCTCACAAATGAACTGAAAATGACAAGTGCCTCAGATAAAAATAATAGGCTCAGATGATAAAATGGGCATGAGGTTTTGAAATAAGAACAAAATTGACATTTTATAAAAAATGCAATTTTGAATGTGTGGCCAAGATGAAGAGATGACAAATACCCTAGAATCAATGGTCAAGATTCTATGGTGCTGCAACATGGACTAGGGTTAGGCCATACTTAGGGAAAATTAGAAATGAGTGGACAAGATTGATTTTAGAAAAATCGCATCGATGGTGGAGAATAAATGAGATAGTTAATTAGAAGAAATAAAGATATTCAAAAAATCAAGAAGATAAAGATTGCCTGATTTGAACTGACGATCGTTTTTGGAAAAATCAGGAATTAAATAGAAATTATTTGATTTTTGGAAGAATATTATCCTTTTGAATTTAATTAATTCAAAATGATAATTTTGTGTGACAAGTAAATAATCTTTTTCAGA
The DNA here is from genome assembly GCA_007258455.2 of Sequoia sempervirens. Classification (NCBI taxonomy): domain Eukaryota; kingdom Viridiplantae; phylum Streptophyta; class Pinopsida; order Cupressales; family Cupressaceae; genus Sequoia; species Sequoia sempervirens. The sequence continues at coordinate 192,102,850 of VDFB02270651.1, forward strand.
TTATTTACTAAAAAGAGTGAGAGTTAACAATATGGAATCATTTTAAATATTTTCATTTATTTAAAATGAGAGAAAAGTGAAATTAGCAATTAAATAATTAAAGATAATTATTTAATTTAGAAGATAAGACTAAATAATTAAATAAATTAATAAATTTATTTAATTATGACAATTAGTGACATATTAAATAAATAAATGAAATTCATTTATTTAATAATCAAGAAGAATAAAAGATATGAATTAATTAAATAATTATGAATTATTTAATTAATAGTTGACTTTGGACTATAGACGAAATATGATAAGACATAAAAATATGATTTGTGAGTCTAGGCCATTTTTATGTGTCTACACAAACGCTCACTGCCTATAGAAAGGACTCACTATCCAACAGGGAGGTTCACTGCCTACTAATACAAAAGATAATAGAAAGATCCACCACAACAATTTACACACATCCACAGCCTGGATTAGAAGATTGCAAAAACCTTCAGCTCATTGCTTTTAAGAATCTAACACAATAAAGTATTGTTGCCTCAACTCACTTTTGCACAACTCTACTCTTCACTTGTGGCTTACTTCGTTACTTTGTATGATTTAATCTTTTGCAACTCAACTTGCTTTTATACCATCTTCAACCTTAGAAACTTTCTCCAAGGTCGGTCACATACACTTCATTTCATAAATTCAAATTAGGTCAACAACTCAACATTCTTGCGGTGGAAAGGAATGAGAGTGAACCAATTAAATAATTAACCAAGACCAGAAGCAATATCTCAGATCGAACACACACTTTCTTAATTAAATTTTTAATTCTTCATATAAATTATAAACACCAGGTTAGCCAAACCTAATGAAAATACAAATGAACATTGAAGTACATGCTTCCCAACAAGAAGATAACAGGAAAATAATGTAACAAGCTTCATTATGCATGAGAACAAATCTTAGATGCCTTCAGATACATCTGCAACAAGTGTAACCACTTTTGAACACATAACATCTTCCATCAGTCCATCCAAACTGTGCAAATGCATACAACTCTGAAACTCATCTTTCATAAAACCAAACCATATACATCTCTACTAGAACCCAAAGAACATTATTACAAGGAATATTTCAAATCCGCAAGACTTGAAACAAAATAGAAAAGGATTGTAGAGCAGAAACATTTCTCCCAATCCACAGACAAGCAACTCTGCTAAACTAGTTTATACACTAGTGAACACAACTTTCACACTCCATCAAACCAAAAGCTACAAATCAGGAGATGACACCAAAAAATCTCCAACAACAACCCTTCAGATCCACACAAGCATAGGATCAACACAGAAGAAATGTGAAGCACATAACATTGCACATTTTGAACACATACATAACTCTGACTTCACTCTTTATTAATTTTCTCAAAATCACTTCGTAACTCATCATTTCAGCAGGTCTGCAACATCATAAGGATAGCTTCATGTAATCACAACATCTCAATAGCATCTCAACTATACATGCACAATTTGCAACATTATAAACTATGTTGACATCAATGACAACATTAATGACAACACCACCAATCTTTCTCATACTTGCAACAATCTCCCTCTTTGTCATTGATGGCAACACATTATGTGAAAAACCATCAAAGACAACACTCCTTTATTTTCAACATTCTAGAAGAAAAATTTATCTTCCTCTTCTACTATTTTTCACATGACTCTCTCTCCCTCTTTGAAATCAATGGAAAAGATAAAAAACTCTGATCACTCCCCCTTAGGAGTGCACCCACGCAACTCATATTGCAACAATGAAAACTTTCTACTCCCCCTGTGAGTAGACCCATTCATCAGTCTAGATAAATGAAGAATCTATGGATTCATTGGACTAAAGCACCTCCATGTGCACCTAGTTCAGAGGGCCAATGACTCTCAACCTCTCCCTGAGATACTCAAAAGTATCCTTCAAAAGAGCCTTAGTAAATATATCTGCAATTTATTCCTTTGTAGACACATACTCCAGCCTGACTTTATTCTCCAATACCTTCTCTCTTAGGAAATGATATCTGATAGATATATGTTTTTTTCTTGAATTCATTATGGATTCTTTGAAATTTTTATAGCACTTGTATTTTCACAAAAGATGGGAATAGGCTCATCACATATTACTCCAATATCCTTTAGAGTTTGCTTCATCTACAAAACCTATGTGCAACAAGATGTTGTAGCAATATACTTTGCTTCTGCAGTGGAGAAAGAAATTGAGTCCTATTTCGTACTTAACCATGCAACCAATCTTCCACCAAGAAAGAAAGCACCTCCACTGGTACTCTTTCGTTCATCCACACAACCAACATAATTTGTGTTGGTGTAAGCACTTAAAATGAAATTAGTATCCTTAGGATACTATAAGCCATAATCTGGTGTGCCTTTGAGATATCTGAATATTCTCTTTATAGTTATAACATGTACTTCTTTAGGATCTGCTTGAAATCTAGCAACTAGACATACTGCATGCATGATATCTAATCTGGTAGTAGTAAGATATAGTAGTCCACCAATCATAGATATATATTTTCTCTAATCAGCTTTAGTAGATTCATCATCTTTACTCGGCTTACATCTGGTCACCATAGGAGTACTAACCGGTTTGGAGTCATCCATTCCAAACTTCTTCAACATCTCTTTCACATACCTAGATTGTGAAATGAATATCCCCTTATCAGTTTGATTTACTTAAAGACCAATAAATAAATTCAACTCACCAATCATGGACATTTCAAATTATTTTTGCATTTATGTTGCAAATTTCTTACACATACTTTCATTTCCTCCAAAGATGATATCATCAACATATACTATCACTATCAAAATTTTATTACCTTTCACTTTGAAGTAAAGATTGATGTCAGCAGAGCCTTTGTTGAATCCTTGTTGTGCCGAGCATCTATCCAATCTTGCATACCATTCTCTGGGAGCTTGTTTCAGTCCATACAATGCTCTCTTTAGCATCTAAACCATATCCAGTTTGTCAAATAACTAAAATCCTTCAGGTTGTTCCATGTATACTTGTTCCAATTCACCATTCAGAAATGTAGACTTGACATCCATCTGATATACTTTAAAGTCCTTGTGGGAGGAAAATACCAAAAACATCCTAGTAGATTCCACTCTTGCCACTGGTGCAAATTTCTATTCAAAGTCTATGCCTTCAACTTGTGAGTATCCCTTGCATACAATTCTTGGTTTGTTTCTTATAACTTCACCATTTTCATTCAAATTATTCCTGAACACCCACTTTGAACCAATTACATTCTTATTCATAGGCCTAGGAACTAGTTCCCATGTCTGATTCTTCTCTATTTACTGCAACCTTTCTTTCATAGCTCTAACCAAACTTTCATCTTCACATGCTTCACATACAAACTTAGGTTCTATTTTATAAAGTAAACACAGATTTACCTCAGCTGCTACTTTAATTCTTTTCTTCACACCTTCAATCTTGTCTCCAATTATTTGTTCCTCTGGATGATTCTTTTGCACATACTTGGGAGTCTTAACAACAGGTTCCAGAGTTTCTTCTTCTTCCTCCTCCTCCTCCTTATTCTCTTCAGGTACTTGTCTGCAGATAGGATCATCAGGTTCAACTTCACTTATCTCAATAGGTTTGTTCATATCCTCATCAACTTTCACATTAGCACTCTCAACAATATTCCTCAATATTTTATTAAAACATCTATATGCTTTGCTAGTAGTTCAATATCCAAGGAAAATCCCTTCATCACATCTAGCATCAAACTTCCCAAGATTTTCATCATCTCTTTTAATGTAACATCTGCTTCCAAACACCTTAAAGTATTTCACAGTAGGAGCCTTACCAATCTATAACTCATAAGGAGTCTTTGTATTGTTGCCTCTTATCTAAACTTAGTTAAGAACATAAACAGTTGTATTGCTTCTCTCTAGTACACATTAGGTACATTTTCTTCTTTCATCATGGTTCTTGCAACTTCCTGTATAGTTTGGTTCTTTCTCTCGATCACTCCATTCTGTTGAGGGGTTCTCAAAGAAAAAAAATGTCTCTTTATTCCATGCTCTTCACAAAATGCATTAAACTCACTAGAAGTGAATTCTCCACCTCTATCAGATCTCAAACATTTGATTCTTAGGTTCACTTCATTTTCTACTCTTGCTTTTAACACTTTAAACCTATCCAAAGCCTGAGTCTTTTCTCTAAGAAAAGAAACCCATTTCATTTGAGAATAATCATCAATAAGGAAAATGAAATACCTATCACCATTTAGGCTTCCTATTCTAGTAGGACCACAAAGGTCCGTATGAATTAATTCTAGCATTCTAGTAGTAGTTTGTTTTTTTCCTTTGAAACTGCATCTTGTCTGTTTCCCTAACTGAAAAATTCTACAAATAGTATTAGTAGGCTTTGTGATTTTAGGCAGACCTCAGACAACATCTCTTTAACTAATCCTAGCTAGATTATAAAAGTTTACATGTCCCATTCTCTAGTGACATAGCCAACTTTCATTAACTTGAGATACCAAGAACTGACCATCAACACCCTTAAGCTGATAGATGTTTCCATGTGTTCTCCTTCCTACAACAACCATAGATTTGAATCCTTTTCTAATCTCACACGTATTATCCTAAAACAAAAGTTTGAAACCTTCGCTACACATCTGCCCAATACTCAACAGGTTATGCCTTAGGCCCTTTACATAATATACATCATTAGTGTTGTGTATTCCATCAAAACTAATTGTACCTTTTCCCAACAATATTTTCTCCAAAATCATCACCAAACATGACCAAACCACCATCATATTTTTCAATTTTAGTGAACTTACTTTTATCTTCAGACATGTGATTAGAACATCCACTGTCAATCACCCAATAGTCTTCATCCTATCTAGCATGAAATGTGGTGACCAAAGTACCTTCCATCTCATCCTTCTTATTCTCCAAATCACTTTTCCTTGCACATTTTCCAGGGTTAGTAGACACAAATTTACTCTCCAAAGCTAAGAACAAGCATTCACTATCATCACCCTCATAATCAGATTCATCATCAGAGATTCTAGCTTCTTCTCTAACATAGTACAACCTTTTGTATTTCTTATCCTTTCTATCTTTATAATCTATGTTCTTCTTATGTACAACTCTATTTAGACATCTTGAAGCATAATGACCAATATTACCACAACTAAAACATTTAATGGGAAACATACCTTTATAATTACGGATACCTTTCTTCAACTTCCTAGTAAAGTTTGCTTCCAACTCATCTAAACCATCACTATCTAGATCATCTTCAATATTTGTTGCTTTAAATTTTTTTCTGTCTTTTCCTCCTTTCCAAACTTTCTCATTTCAAATGCAATCAAGGTGCCAAATAGCTCTTCTTTAGTATATTTCTTAGGATCATATGTTTCCTTAATAACTAAAACCTTGTCAGTGTAACATTCTGATAGGGTCATTAGAATCTTCTCAATTATATCATCATCAGTTAGAGTACCCCCTAGATTTCTAACTTCATTTCCTACCAGATCAATCCTTTGAAAATAGCTTGCAATATCTTCTCCTTCCATTTTCATATTCTCATATCTACTCTTTGTCATCAACTTCTTTGTCAATTTCACTCTATCATTTCCTTCATAGAGATCTTCCAACTTCTTTCAAACTTCATAAGCAATGCCTAGAGAGATAACTTGTGTTCACTCAGTTTTAGATAAAGCATTGTAAATAACATACCTCTCTTTATCATTCTCCTCATAAGTAGAAACCTCATTTGCATTAGTAGGACCACTTGATGGAGCAACATACTTCATCTCAACAACCTTCCAAGTCTTATAACCAAGAGAGATAATATATTCTCTCATCTACACTTTCTAGTCACTATAATCAGATCCATCGAACATAGGGATTGCCAACTTATGCGCCATCAGATCTACCTTAAGTAGTTAAGCTCTACACCAAGGAACCAAAGCTCTGATACCCACCGTTAAAAGGTGCAGGACAACTGAGAGGGGGCTTGAATAAGTTGTCACCAAATTCAAATAAAAAACTTCAAAAACTTATCAACTTTACAACCACACTATTCTATTATTAAGTATGAACATGAAATGTAGATAATAAAAAAACTAAATCAACATAATGAACACCAGATTTTATGTGGAAAACCCAATGAGGGAAAAAACACAGTGAGGATTGAATCACAATATAAAGTGATAGCAAAACCGAATACAAGAGGCTCATTTCCAAGGAATCACTACCCAAATACAAAGGCTCACTGCCTATAGAAAGGACTCACTACCTACCAATACAAAAGATAACAAAAAGATCCACCACAATAATTTACACACATCCATAGCCTAGATTAGAAGATTGTAGAAATCTTCAACTCACTGCTTTCAAGAATCTTACACAATAAAGTAATACTGCCTCAACTCACTTTCACACAACTCTTGTCTTCACTTGTGGCTTACTTCATTACTTTATATGATTTAATATTTCACAACTTGACTTTCTTTTATACCATCTTCAACCTTAGAAACTTTCTCCAAGGTCGGTCACATACGCTTCATTTCATAAATTCAAATTAGGTTGAAAACTCAACATTCTTGAGGTGGAAAGGAATGAGAGTGGACCAATTAAATACTTAACCAATACCAAAAGAAATGTCTTGGATCGACCACATGCTTCCTTAATTAAATTTTTAATTCTTCATATGAAGTGTAAACACCAGGTCGACCAAACCTAATGAAAACACAAATGAACATTGAAGTACACACTTCCCAATAGGAAGATAACACATGGATGATGTAACACGCTTCATTATGCATGAGAACACATCTTGGATACCTTCATATACATCCGCAACAAGTTTAACCACTTTTGAACACAAAACATCTTCCAACAGTCCATCCAGACTATGCAAACACATACAACTCTGAAACTCATCTTCTGGAACACCAAACCATGCACATCTTTGCCAGAACCCAGAGAACATTATTACAAGGCATATTCTAGATCTATAAGACATAAAAAAAAACAGCGAAGGAATGAAAAGTAGAAACATTTCTCTCAATCCACATACAAGCAACTCTCCAAAACCAGTTCACACATAGGTGAACACAACTTTCACACTCCATCAAACCAGAAGCTGCAAATCAGGAAATGACACCAAAAAATCTCTAAAAACAACCCTTGATATCCACACAAGCATAAGATCAACACAGAAGAAATGTAGAGCACATACCAGAGTACATTCTGAACACATACATAACTTTGACTTCACTCTTTATTAATTTTCTCAAAAGCACTTGGTAACACATCGTTTTATCATATCTACAACATCATAAGGATAGTTCCATGTACTTACAACATCTCAACAAAATCTCAACTATACATGCACAATCTGCAACATTTTGAACTATGTTGACATCAATGAAAACATTAATGACAACATCACCAATATTGCTCATACTTGCAACATTTCTTGTCTTTTAGATTTGGAACTTTCTTATATATTTTTTATCTACTTTCCCTTGGATTTTTTATGTTGAGGTACTCCACAAGTTCAGTTCTTGTGTTGGAGTTTAGTGGTAGTGCATCCTAATGAAGAGGATGAAAGTATTCTTTGTTTTAGGTGGTTGCAACAATGTTGGAGAGTATTATGTTGATGCTTGAATATTCTTGGATGTCATGTGGTGTTTTTTTGTGGTTCACATATTATTTTTGGACTTAGAGAATCGTTTATGTTGATTCTTGCATTGTTAGTTTAGGTTTTGCCAACCTTGCATGTTAGCACTATTCATGGAGGTATCTCATGGATTATGGATGTGTTGAGTAGTGTTTTGATGTAGATTTGAGTCCTAATTAACCCTTGGTGTGGCTTCCCTTCACTTCTTCCCATCACGAAAGTGTTTGGTGTTGACCTATTTTGGTGTTTCATGTTTGAGGTACATACATTTCATTCAGGCTAACCTAATTGAGATTATTTAGGTCATGGATGGTATAAATGTAGAGTGAGCTGTTGGAGATGTTGGTAAGATGTGAAATAGATGTGAATGTGATCAAGTCTGTGTTGGAAGTTTTTTTTCATTGAGGAGATTGCTGGAAACATGAGCATGATGATGTGAAGAGATTGTTGAGTGGGGAGATTGATGAAGACTAATGAGAATGATAGTTTATGGTTTTTCATTGATGGAAACCCATGATAGAGATGTAGAAGTGTTGGCCCATTGAAGACCAAATGGTTTGGATAATTTACTAAGTTTGGGAGTGCATTTTTTGTTGAATGCAAAAGACAACTAAGAGTGGGGTGAATCAGTTGTACCTTAAAAGTTAAAAAAAAATCATACACATTCATATACACATTAATAAAATTAACCCTTAATCTATTATAATGACTTAGCATGAAAGGAAAATAACAAAAAGTGAAACAAATAAACAACATGCATAAGAGAACACCAGATTTATGTGGAAAACCCAAGATGGGAAAACCACGGTGAGTATTAGCTCACAATATAATGTAATGTCAACACCAAATACAATAGGGATCACTATCAGAGGGCTCACTGCCCAAAGAAGAAAGGCTCACTACCAAGAGGCTTATTTCTAGAATAGAAAAGAAGATAGAAAGGAATATAACATAGAGAAATCTATCTCAATGCAACAGAGAAATCCACCACAATATCACCAACACATTTGCAACATGACTAAATAATTTTAGACACCTTCTTCTCACTACATCTAGCAACCTAGCATATGAAATCTCACATTTCACTTTCCAAATTCACACTCTAACACTACAATTCTCATCATTCACATCTCTCTTGTCTATCTCTTTAACCCTCAACAACTCAACTCTTATTTATACCATCTTCAACCTTGAAAACATTCTCCAAGGTTGGCTATGCACCTCAATCATGCAAATTCAAATTAGGTCAGAATGAAAACACTTCCATGGTGGATAGAAGTGAAAGTGGACCACACCACTCCTTATTTCGGACCTAAACTATAACACCATCTTACAACACGCTTCTACAAGCAATAAATATCCACCGTAATTAGTGTAAACACGAAGTTTGGTCATTACCCATGTAAACACCATTAAAAAATTTAGTACATGCTTCCCTTGATCCAAAAACACCTTGCAAAAAATAAATGTCACCTAAACATAACCTAGAATATTCCATAAACACCCTAAAATCCAACAAAATCCTTTGTGCAACAACTTTCACCTGAGGAATGTACACACCTAGTACATTCAAATAATTTTACGATACATTGTAACTTAATAAATTGACTTCTGAAGACCAAACCTCAAACCACCTTAACTGAAGAAATATACCAACACTGTCAACACTCCTTCAGATTTCCAAGACCTAAAACCAAACTGTGGAGAAACATGGAGAAAGAACATTTCTCCTATACACCTTTGTAATACACTGTTCCCACACTAGTGAACCCAACTTCTTCTACACAATGATCCAACACACCAAATTCTGAATATAATACCTCTAAACACCTCTTATCAATATAACCAAAATGCACAAAAAAATATTCATCCTAGATGAAATGTAGAGCAACACGACAACACTACTCTACAACGCAAAACAACATTGCAACACATTGTTTCCTCTTTTTATCAATTTTTTTCAAAAGCACTTGGAAACCAAGCATTAGAGACACATCCTCATCACC
>VDFB02270651.1:192112659-192184650 GCA_007258455.2 Sequoia sempervirens
AAATATTAGTACTTGATAATATCTCTTATTAATATTCATTTAAAAACAAATGCAAGTTATGAATTTACAACTTAAATCTTACCTGTGTAACTATTCCAACATCCCCCTCTCTAGGAGGAGAGGACTCTGCAGCGTGTGTTCCAATCCCCTGTGTTTGATCTCCTATAACTTCCACATCATGGAGGTCATAATTAGAAGTGTTCAAGGGATGCTTAGTGGGTTGTACAAGAGGACCCAAGCATATCTGGTGGCACATAGTGCAAGTATGTGGCACATAGATATGTGGACATAAGGAGGATGATGCAACAACACTCAATCCATCACCAACATCACCCACATGTGGCTGAGCTACTGTAGCAGTTTGGGAAACCAAAAGATCACTCAAAGAGTGAATAGCCTGAATAGTCTATGTGACTGCATCCTCGATAATATCTGGATGATGTACTAGAGGTGGCTGAGGAAGGGGAGGAGGGGGAACATATGGGCCCTAGACTACTCTAGCTGCCCCTGGTCTATCCTGGGGCATACCTCCACCTATGCCCTAGAAGGGTTTAATGTCAAAGTAATTGACATGATGCCCTAACACAAACTCAACATATATTTTTTTAGTAAAGTAAAATGGTACATCAATATTGTTGTTCGGTGGCTTATCAAAAACCATCCACCAATGATCCCAAAAGTTATCTACAATGTCCTTATTCGTGCACCATTTTATAGAAATTTTTGGTTTATTAACATTAGTTGGCAGACCAGTGCGGGGGTTAACAAATAAAGAGGCTATTTTGGCTTTTTTTATTTTGAGATCTTTCACCTCTTCATAAGAAAATTTGCAGGAGTAATATTCCCTCATGGTTTCTTGCCACGAAAGAATGGCATTATGTTGGGTGGAAAGGGTTTCTATATTTTTAATTATTTCTTTCAACGTGTTTTCCATTTGGGATAATCGAGGGATTGTCCTATAAACATCACAAATTCCCCTCAATTGCTCGAAGTTTTCACCAATTAATTGTTCAATTGATGGGCGTGGAGGTGGTGGAGAGTTTGGCATTTGTGGGTTTTGATTCTCAGCCATAATACCTGATTGAAGTTCAAAACTAATTAATCTAATTCAAATTACACAATATAAATGAAATTATTGTAAAAACCCCTAGTTTTTAATAAAAATCCGTAAAAAACTAGTTAAAATTATACAAAACTAATACAAAAAATGATTAAAAATAAAAATAAAAAAATTACCTTACAAATTGGATATCAGCTAAAATCTGATATCAGATACGCCCTCACCGTTGCTATTACCGTGGTTGTAGGTTTAAAATTACCGTCATGACCACTTTTTGGGTATATATTACCCGACGCAAATCAGATATCCAATTTGTATTACTTTGGCTTGGGCATTGCTATGGAGCAATGTACTGACACCCAACTCTAAAAAAAAGTTAACTAGGGATTTTCACATTTTTTGGTGAATGCAAAACGCTACTTTTTTCATATCGCCACTTTTTGGCCCATCATGATCCTGCACATACCCACATTATTTAATTAGTCCACTTTTTCATCACTTTTGACTAATTAAATAAATTTCATTTATATAATAAAGTCCTAATCTAACTTTATTCCTCCTGATTAATTAAATAACATCAATTATTTAATTATGCCATTAATTCACTTTATACCCCAAAATCAATTAAATTATTAAAACATAATATTTTAACTATGTCTCTTTCCCCTAAATTTTAATAATTGAATAAATTATTCAAGACATCATCAAAGAGGTTGAAGCAAATAAATACAACTTTGTTTGCAAAATTCAAACATGATTTGCACGTTAAACTCAAAAAGATTAATTAATTAATTAAATCAATTAATTATCCTCACCCACTTTTATGATTGAGAAAATTACGATCCCTCAATTGCTCGATCTAATTGGCTGACTAATTCATCTATTCTTCAATTCCACAGATTATTCAATCTATTTCCTCAATCCCACTGAACACTCAAAATGATTTCATCAATCACACCAATTATGTAATCAAAATACACGAATTATTCCCATCTAAATCCTCTCAACAGTTTTGAACCATTGATCAAGATATTCTACTACACGATCTCGAGTGTTCATTCGAAACAAAAATTCTATATAACAATCATCTTCTTCCTCAAAAAAATTTGGAGAATCAACATATTTTACACAACAAAGTAATGCCAAAATCACAATTGATCTTTGGACAAACTTTATACATATCTTCAATCAACGACATTGTACAACCTTCAAGCTTTTGCTACAAACAAATAGAGGCTTCACATTGATACAACAAACAATCCAACATATTTGTGAACACACTTCAACATGAGATGGTGAAGCTACATTGTATTGAATTCATTATTGTTGTTTTGTTTCAATTGCTTTTGTGAATTCATTACTCTTCATAGTTTCATTTCGTGAGTAATGGGTATGAATTTTAGCTTTAGTTTGGATTAAATTAGTTTCAATTCATTCATTGTTTTGATTTCTTAACGTCATATTGATTTCCCCCTTACACAAACACAAATAACATCTTAAATCAAATCAACTATTAAATAGGAACAATGTAACATTAGCCCAAATTCTAATTTCCATCTACAAGGTTATATAATTGTATAGACCATAATAAACACTTCACACAAAAATTAACTATTAATATCATCCTTTTACTTTAACATTATTAATCTGCATACAATTCATGGAGTGAGATGACACGAACTTCCATTCTAACTCTTTTTTGCAATAAGTTGGCACACCAAAAGTATCAACAAAATACACACTATAATATGTCACTCCACATTACCTATTTTTTCAATTATTCAACCCTTCTACTCCCTTTATGTTAGGTTTATAACTCACATAAATCACATCCTTTGAGATCATCTTTACGCTTCCCTCACAAGCTTAAATCAAATAAAACCACCTAACTCATTGAATTAAGTTGACTATTCAACCTGATAATGAAATCATTAATTGAATAAAGAGTTGAAATCAATGCAGTGAAGGTTAGACCTTACACATGGTGGAAGTGGGGAAATGGGAGGTATTTTGATTAATAATGGGAATGAATATGGAATCTATATGGGAGGTGTTGGGTTTAATTCCTAGTTGGATTTCTACTATTGACATGAATTGACTAGCAAATAAGGGATTTTGGATCCCAATTTGAAGGGATGTGTGTATTTTAGATGGAAAAAATAATTAATATAGGGGTTTACCCCTAATGGAAAGGGATTATTTTCCTTGAGAGGGAGTATTATGGTCTAGATGAGGGTTGGTGTGGTCATGAATGGGATGAATTAAATCATGGTTGAGGTTGGAACCTTTTCAAAGGTTTGATCATGACCCAAGGGATTAAGATGTACTATGTGAGCTAGGTGGGAGAGATCATAACTAGGAGGTAAATTTTCCCCCAATTCTATAATTTGTTTAAGGATTACATCTTTATTTAGTTTTAAGAATCTCTCCATGAGATCACATCCCTATTTAGAATTAAGGATGGTATTAGGATCAATAGTGTATTTGGTCTAGTTAGGATTGTATTCATCCTTTTCACTACTATCATGTTGGGGTTGAGAAGGTTCTCCTAGGAAAGGAACCCATTTTATAAGAGATTGATTATGAAAATAATTTTCTTCAGTCATTTCATGTCTAGTGGTTCATCTTGTGTTAGGATCCATTGGAGCCATTGGTATTTTTTTGGATTTGATGTGGTAAAAGTGTTGAAAAATGAGGTGTTTTCTTAGCTTAATACTCTGTAAAACTTTAATATTGTTGATCTAAGTAAGCTCTTTTCTTTGTAACATATATTCTTTGTGGGTGATTATCTTGATTAATCCATTTTACTGTTGTAGAATGTAGAGAGAAGTTGATAGAAGAACTAGATAGGATATTAGAAAGATTACACAAGATAAACAGAAACTTTTCTGGAAAAATCCACCAAGAATTATTCTATTATTCAATCTCTGAATTACAATAGCTCCAATTCTTGCTTGAGAATGCTTCTTCTATCTTACCAATCTTCTTCACACCTGCAATAAAAATTATGAAAACCCTATTCAACTTGGATGAGATATAGAGACAATATGCAACCTTGTAATCTCCAAATGGTGATAATTCCAATGCACAAGCTCAAACCCTTGAAAAGGTACGCCATATTCCTTCAAGTTGAGTTATTCAATGAAGACTAAAGCTTAAAACATGTGCTTCATGCATTTGGGTGTCCCAATCTGAAGCTACAACTTCTCCTTCACTTCGATGATAATTCCAAAGCTCTTCCTCAAAGTTGGCGCCCATAAGTAAAGCTACTTAATTGAGCCTTCAAAAATATCTTATCATGCATGAGAGGTAAATCCAATAAAGCATCTTGGGCGCCCAAGTTGGCTTCAAGTGCTTTATAGTTAACTGAAACATTTACTCAACACCACTCATTCTGCAAGAAGGTCCCAAAGCACTGAGGTAGTCCTTATATTCGTCATACAACGAATGAAAGACATTATGCATTATGTTAATCAAGCTTAACCACATGCAACTCAAAAATAACTAACATGCATGCAACATGCACTGTGTATGCAATCAAGATAATCGAATCAATCAACTAAACTAAACTAAATCAACCGAATCGAATCAACTAAACTGATTCTCGAATCGAATCAATCAATTGATTTGAACCGAATTTCTAACTAAACTTCAAGCATGCAAACATCAAACTTAACTCCTAGGATCTTTACATGCATTCAGAAGTGTTAACTGTTACTCCGTATAGTTAACTGGACACAAGGTGAGTTTCACCTTACCATGTGAGTGTCTCATGTGTCCCTATTATTTAGGAACTCACCATGGGTGCCCTCACATGCTTCTTACATTTAGAATTAATTACAAATTTCAATAATCATGATTATTTCATCAAATATTAATCTCATCCTAATCTTAGTGTTGTTGAACACATTCCAAGAATCTAGGAGATACATAAAATAATTAATGTTTAGATTTGCAATAAATGGCATCCTATTTCCAACATTCTCCCACTGACATTATACATTGCAATTATTCTAAACAAGGAATAATAAAACAAGTACAAGAATCAAGGCCAATGGCCTTCTTGCACCAACTAATCAAACCATGCTAACTTCAAATGAACCTACATAATCATGAAGCTTCCAAGCAAATGATTAAAACCAAGAGAACTTATCTGTATGGTTTCATAAGATAATCTGTAACATTAATTAAAGTGTTAACTTTTTCAATTAATACCTTCCCATTATCAACCAAACCATTACCTTTCCCAAGCCTCTGTAACCAAACCACCTCTTTAGAGGCATGCTAAACCATCGAGTGTGTTGAATTCATATTCAAACAAGGTGTAGACTCCTCGGTATTTTCTATTGAAATTTTTTTCTTACAAGTAACCATTCCAACAAATGTCTCTTACCACAAGAGAATTCCAGCCTCACCTATTTCTCCAAGTATCCATGAGGACCTGTAACAAACCAATCCATGCCAAACTCCAAATGCAACACAACACTTTCATGAAGTAATCAAGCAAATGATTAATGTACCAAAAATTTAAGAGAACTACACAAGATCATTGTCAAAGCTCCAATCATGAATCAAGAACATAAACATGACATCCATGATCTAACCAAACCATCTCCTCTTAGGAGATCACATGCACCATAACATATGTATACATCCTAGTCTCAAGAGAACCATGTAATATGCCAAACTCTAAACTAGTATCAAGAGTATAACATGACATCATAACAAATACAATCTAAACCAAGAAACCATATCTCTAATCACATGAAGATAACCTTACCAATGATGCATCCAAGTCACTGCCAACAACTCCCACTGAACCATGGTACCAAGTCACACATGGCATTGTGACTACCATCTTCTTTATGAAGATCACTAAATCCTACCAAAGCTCCCACTGAACTGTGATACCGAGCTATACATGGCAACAAGATAAACATCAAACCATTACTTGTCAAAAGCATATGGAATTTTAGATATTTCCTCATGATCATATTATCATAACATGTATTATGCCATAACTCTAAACCGCTAATCAAGAGTATACCATGACATAATAACAAAACCATCCTACAACCAAGGATCCACATCATTGCCAAATGCTCCCACTGAACCGTGATACTGAGCAATCCCATGGCATCATGATGCACATAATCAAAACCCCATTTCTGTCATAAGCTAGCACCAAACCTGTGAATCCAAGCTCTCAATGACCTCTGTAACAAACTTACTTTTTTCAAAATCAGCAATAGAAAAAATAATAAAAGCTCCCACTAAGCCCAAAAAACCTCCAATCTTTTTAAAAGAAAGGCGTCCCAATACTCTACCCAACCTCAGCTCTGATACCAAATGTTGAAAAATGAGGTGTTTTCTTAGCTTAATACTCTGTAAAACTTTAATATTGCTGATCTAAGTAAGCTCTTTTCTTTGTTACATATATTCTTTGTGGGTGATTATCTTGATTAATCCATTTTACTGTTGTAGAATGTAGAGAGAAGTTGATAGAAGAACTAGATAGGATATTAGAAAGATTACACAAGATGTACCATGGAGAAACCCTTTCGGGAAAAAACTCCACCAAGAATTATCCTATTATTCAATCTCTGAATTACAATAGCTCCAATTCTTGCTTGAGAATGCTTCTTCTGTCTTTACCAATCTTCTTCACACCTGCAATAAAAATTATGAAAACTCTATTCAACTTGAATGAGATAAAGAGACAATATGCAACCTTGTAATCTCCAAATGGTGATAATTCCAATGCACAAGCTCAAACCCTTGAAAAGGTACACCATATTCCTTCAAGTTGAGTTATTCAGTGAAAACTAAAGCTTACAACATGTGCTTCATGCATTTGGGTGTCCCAAACTGAAGCTACTTCTCCTTCACTTCGGTGATAATTCCAAAGCTCTTCCTCAAAGTTGGTGCCCATAAGTAAAGCTACTTAATTGAGCCTTCAGAAATATATTATCATGCATGAGAGGTAAATCCAATAAAGCATCTTGGGTGCCCAAGTTGGCTTCAAGTGCTTTATAGTTAACTGAAACATTTACTCAACACCATTCCCAAAGAATGGTCATCCCTTGTTAACTGGAGGTAGTCCCTGTTATATGTCATACAAATCAATGTTATTAGCCATGCATTACAAGTTAACTGAAGCTAACTACATGCAACTCAAAATAACCAACATGCATGCAACATGCATGCAACATGCAACTGAAGATAACTAAACTGAATTGAATTGAACTGAACTGAACTAAACTAAACTAAACTGATTATGAACTAAACTGAACTGAACTGAATTGAACTGAACTAATTTGAATTGAACTTAACTAAACTTCAAGCATGCAAACATCAAATCCTAACTCCTAGGATCTTCACATGCATTCAGAAGTGTTAACTGTTACTCTGTATAGTTAATTGGACACAAGGTGAGTTTCACCTTACCATGTGAGTGTTCCATGTGTCCCTATTATTTAGGAACTCACTATGGACACCCTCACATGCTTCTTACATTTATAATTAATTACAAATGTCAATAATCATGATTATTTCATCAAATATTAATCTCATCCTAATCTTAGTGTTATTGAACACATTCCAAGAATCTAGGAGATACATGAAATAATTAATGTTTAGTATTTGCAATTAAATGGCATCCTATTTCCAACAAAAAGATGGGTATGGAGGACTTGGTCAAAGTTGGATTTGTGGTGATTATGTCAAAAGGATAATCAATTCCTAAAAATGGATAAACTTGGGTGGTCTAATGGATGACTTAGAAACAACTTGGATATACAACTTAGATGGATAAGATGATCCCAAATATGGGATTAGATGACTACATGGACTATGAAGATTTGATTTATTAAACTTGGATTAAAGTGTATGCTATACTCTTAGATCTAAAATATTGTTTGATTTGAATTATATTTTGGAATCCACATATGCTTGTAGAATTCCAAATATTAGACTATGGGCCCTAGGATAGCTTTAAGGGTCCCAAAGGGATCAATTAGGTGATAGTTTGATTAGAGGAGATGCAAAAGTGATGCTTTAAAATGTGTCCAAGTATTGATTTTGATGATGATATGATTTGGACTGTAAATATTATGTGTATAAAGGGTGATGATGGTTTAATTATCAAGGATACCTTAAGGGTCTCAAAGATTTAGACTTGACTCAAGGATGGCTAAGGGTATGAACCAATTGAACAAAAAAAAAGAGTAACAAAGGTGTGTGTCCCTTGAACTCAAAGATGTGATGCTAATGATTGGAAAATGGAAATAAGTCACAATGTGGATATTGGACAAAATACTAAGGGTGTGGCTGAGATGGATAATATGAAATAGAAGAAGGTATTGGTTTGATATGAGGGATGTAGGAAAAAACTCCTATGACTTATTACTTGGGAAAATAGACTAGTTGCTTGGAAGGTAAGGACTATGGTTTTGTGAACTTTGTGTTTTAGGATGAAATTTTGACCAAGGTAACATGGATTTCAACACTAATATCGTAGATGATGGTTATACTAAACTTGGCTTCAAATTTATGTTTCTAGGATATCAATTGGGATTGTGTTTTCAAACAAGAAAAAATATTTTCAAAAAGTGAAATAGACTTTGTTGTACAGACGGTTATTGTTGCACCAAAAGATTGACCTGTTAATGCCCAATACAACTGCCAAACTTAATGAATCTGGGGGAGGCGCCATGTCACAAACCCGAGTGTTGTGTTGCAACACAAGGAGACCAAGGGCACACACCTTGCAAAAATCTTCCAACACAAGTGAGGGGTTTGAACCCATGACCTAGGATCTGATACCAATTGTTACAAAAATGGTTGTCATTGCACCAAAAGATCGACCTGTTAATGCCTGATACAACTACTAGAGTTAATGAATCCATGAGAGGTGGTTAAGCCATGTTACAAACCCAAACACTACGTTGCACAACACATAGAGACCAATGGCACACATCTTGAAACAAACTTGGTATGAAATTTTTAAAAACATGCACTTGGTATATACAAAACATAATAAAAAAGACACAACAATCCTAAATTATTCAATAAGAGAGTGACACCTTTTGTAGGCTCACCAGAATACTATCTACCAAGGGTGTGGGTAGATATGGAATGCAAGGACATGTACCACCTATACACAACTTACCTTCGAGTCTTAAGTATTTCCCAAAGTGATATCTACGTCTACCACTTGGAATTATGTGGTGAGTAGCTTCTTAAAATATTATTTATTTGATGCACTATAAGAATGTTAAAGCTTATGTACAGAGATTGGATGAGATAGTGGTTAGAATGTGAGGACTTGGTGCTACTATAGATGAAACCAGGATTGTAAAGAAGATTCTTAGAACTCTTCCTGATGCTTATAGTGAGAAGGTGAGTGCTATTGAGTATACTATAGATTATAAGACCTACACTAAGGATCTACTATTAGGATTTTTGACATCTTATGAGATGAGAAAGCCGAGTTTAAGGAATGGATGCAAATCAGAGACTACTTTTAAAGCTACAAAAGCTGAAGATCTGGATGAAGAAAACTTTGATGAAATAGAAGCTAACTTTGTAAGAAGGATGAGGAAAGGATCATGTAATTATGAAGGTAAGTTTCCCTTTAAATTATTTAGTTGTGGAGAAATAGGTCATTATGCTGCAAAGTGTTTGAAAAGAGCTAAAAGGAATCAAAAAAGATATGAGAAAGAAAAGAAAGGAAAAAAGATTAATAGAGCTTACTATGTGAATGAGAATGCTAGTATATCTGATGAGGATTCAGAATATGAAGATCTTGATGACAATGAATGCTTGTTCTTGGAAATTAAGGATGAACCTACTTCTGCTAATTTTGGAAAATAGGAAAAGGAAAGCCCTCCGGAGAAGGAGAAAAATGAAGGCACGGTTATCTCTGCTCTACATGCTAAACAAGAGAAAAATTATTGGGTAGTTGATAGTGGTTGTTCACATTACATGACTGGTGATAAGAGTAATATTGTTAAGCTCAAAAAATATGATGGAGGCTTGGTTATGTTTGGAGATGATACTGGTGCTAAAATCTGTGGGATAGGTTCAATTAGTTTTGATGGAAAGCATCATACTAACGATGTCTACTATGTTAAGGGTTTAAGGCATAATATTTTGAGTGTTGGTCAGATGTGTAGAAAAGGATATGATCTTGTGTTTAAGGATGAGAGATGTGAAATCTGAAAAGGATCCAGAACATTGATTGCTACAGGAAAGAAATCTGAAGGGAATATCTATCAACTTAAGAGTGTTGATGGATGATGTTTTATGACTCAGATTAATGAAAGTTGGTTATGGAATAGGAGAATGTGTCACATGAATTTTGATAACTTGGAAAGGATCAGTGTTGTTTAGGCCATGAGAGATTTTCTAGGAATTACAAAGCTTATTAATGCTATTTGTAGGAATTGGAAAGCAAGCAAGAAATCATTATAGATCAAAGGAACAATCTACTACCGAACTACTGGATTTAGTTTATACGAATCTTTGTGGTCCTAGAAGAGTGAGAAGCCTACTTGGTGAAAGGTACTTTATGCTTTTAATTGATGATTATTCTAGATATACATGGGTTACATTTCTTAGAGAGAAATCATATGCATTAGATAGATTCAAGACATTCAAAGCTATGGTTGAAAATGAAGTGAACTTGAAGATAAAATGCTTAAGGTCTTATAGAGGTGGAGAATTCACCTCCCATGAGTTTAATATGTTTTGTGAAGTGCATGGAATAAAGAGATAGTTATCTGCTTCGAGAACTCCTAAGTAGAATGGAGTTGTTGAAAGGAAAAATAGAACAGTTCAAGAAGCTGCTAGATCAATGATTACTGAGGCTGGTTTACCGAAAGTTTACTGGAAAGAAGCTATTCATATTATTTTTTATGTATTCAATCGAGTTCAAGCAAGAGAAAACAATACAAACACTCCCTATGAGCTATGGCATGGAAGAATTCCTACTGTTAAGTATTTCAAGGTATTCAGAAGAAAATGTTATATCAAAAGAGATGAAGAAACTTTGGGTAAGTTTGATGCAAGAAGTGATGAAGGCATTTTCCTTGGATACTCTACTAAAAGCAAGGTATACAAATGTTTCAATAAAAGACTAAGAAATATTGTAGAAATTTCAAATGTCAAGGTTGATGAGACAGTGAAGAATTCTATTAACATTAATGGATATGAATTTGATGAACCTAATCATGTAAGAATTAAAGAGATTGTGGAAGAGAAGGAAAAAGAAGAGCAAGAGAAGTAGGATGAACATAATGAAAGAGAAGAAGATGACCTGGTTATGTCCCCTGAGACTCATAGATATGTATAGAAGAATCATTTAGAAGATCATATTATTGGAGACAAGACAAAAGGTGTATTAACTAGAAGTAGAGTTGCTACTGAAGTGAATCTATGTTTACTTTCTGAGATAGAACCAAAGACTGTAAGTGAAGCTTGTAAAGATGAACATTGGAAGGAAGCAATGAAAGAAGAACTTATGCAGATTGAGAAGAATTAAACTTTGGAATTGGTCCCAAGACCGACAGACAAAAAAATTATTGGATCAAAATGGGTATTCAAAAATAAGTTGAATGAGAATGAAAAAGTGGTTAGAAACAAAGCAAGGCTTGTGTGTAAGGGTTACTCACAAGTAGAAGGTATAGATTTTTAGGAAACCTTTGCTCCGGTAGCAAGAATGGAAGCTATAAGGATGTTCTTGGCATTTGTTGCTCATAAAGACTTTAAGGTCTATCAGATGGATGTCAAGTTAGCATTTTTGAATTGTGAGCTAGAAGAAGTTTATATGGAACAACCAAAAGGATTTCAGTTAGTAGATCAACCAGATATGGTGTGTAGATTGAAGCAAGCTCCTAGAGCTTGGTATGCGAGATTGGATAGGTATTTGATTCAACAAGGTTTTAACAAAGGTACGACGGATAGTAATCTGTACTTTAATATTGAAAATGACAAAATTTTGATTGTAATAGTGTATGTTGATGACATTATCTTTGGAGGAAATCAAAATATGTGCAAGAGGTTTGCAAAAGAGATGCAAAAATAATCTGAAATGTCTATGCTTGGGGACATGAATTTCTTTCTTGGGCTATAGATTAATCAAACAGAGAAAGGAATTTTCATTTCAAAGTCTAAATATGTGAGAGAGATGTTGAAGAAGTTTGGGATGGATGGTTCCAAACCGGTAAGTACTCCTATGGTGACTAGTTGTAATTTGTGTAAAGATGATAATTCACCTAAGGCTGATCAGAGCAAGTATAGATCTATTATTGGTGGACTACTATATTTGACTGCTACTAGACCAGATAGCATGCATGTTGTTTGTCTTGTGGCTAGATTTCAAGAAGATCTAAGGAAACACATGTTGTTAAAAGAATATATAGATATTTGAATGGCACTTCAGATTATGGACTATGGTATCCTAAAGATATTGATTTTACACTTAGTGCCTACACGGATGCAGATTGGGTTGGATGTGTAGATGACAGAAAGAGTAGAAGTGGTGATGCATTCTTTCTTGGATGTAGATTGGTGGCATGGTCAAGTAAAAGCAAGATTTAGTCTCCTTGTCTACTATTGAAGTTGAGTATATTGCTATTGCATCTTGTTGTACACAAATTCTATGGATGAAACAGACATTGAAAGACATCACAGTAGTATATGATGATCCCATTTCTATTTTTCATGATAATACAAGTGCAATTAACATTTCAAAGAATCCAGTGATGCACTCGCAGATGAAGCATATATCTATCAGGTATCATTTCTTGAGAGAGAAGGTCATGGAGAATGAAGTAAATCTTGAGTATGTTTTGACGAAGGATCAGGTTGTTGATATTTTCATGAAGGCTCTTCCCAAAGAT
Source organism: Sequoia sempervirens (assembly GCA_007258455.2). Lineage (NCBI taxonomy): Eukaryota > Viridiplantae > Streptophyta > Pinopsida > Cupressales > Cupressaceae > Sequoia > Sequoia sempervirens. The sequence goes on from VDFB02270651.1 coordinate 192,125,623, forward strand.
ACTTTTGAGTATCTTCGGGAGAAGTTAGGGGTTATTTCCCCTCCTTTCTTGAACTAGATGCATATGGAGATGCAACAGTACAGTGGATCTATGGATCTATCCTTCTTTTGGACAGATGTTTTGGTGGCTACCTCTCAGGGGGAGCAGGTAGTATCAAGTGTTGTCATTGTGTGTATTCTATTTTTCATGTCAAAGGAGAAATCAATGTAAAATATTCTTTTTCCTTTGCCATTGATGTCAAAGGGGGAGAAGAATCATGTGAAAAAGAAAGAGAGGAAGAATGGGAAAAAAAGCATGTTAAAGGAAAGGAAGCATATAAGAGATTTTATACTAAGGGGAGAAACAAAAAAGTGTATTTAGAGCTACTATGTTGTCTTTGATGGTTTTTCACATCATGTGTTGCCATCAATGATAAAGGGGGAGATTGTTGCAAGAATGGAAAGATTGAAGGTGTTGTCATTGATGTCAACCGGTCAACTGGTTATAAACTAGTTGTTGTTGGTTGTACATTCAAGGATATTGAGAAAATTGTAATGAAGATATGTTATAGGTGTTCAATGGTTGCTATGGGTTTTGGTCTGGATTTCCTCCTATAGTTGTGCGGTTCAAACACGTTCATGGTTGTTAGATGTTATATCCAAATTTTTTGTTGCTGATTTGTTGTACAGTGAAAGATGTGTTCACCAGTTGTGAACTATGGTTTTCTATGTTTCTGGTTGAGGTCAGGGAGAAATGTTGTTGGTTTGAATTTCTCTTTGATGAAGTCTTATGACTTGTGGTTCTAGAGTTGAGTTTCCCTGATTTTATTGAAGATAATTTCAATACCTAGAAGATTCGTGCTTAATGGTTCTATGTGTTTTACATTGGTTTGGTCAACCTTGATTGAAATACTACTTTCGAGGTTGATGAAGTGTGTGTTTGGGTCACCCTCATTCTAATTCCACTTTAGGATGTTTTGGCATCCACCTAATTTGAATTTGGATTTGGATGGCCGACTTTGGATATGTTTCAAAGTGGAAGATGGTATAAATGCAAGATGAGTTAGTGATGGAAAATATACAAGAGCGAAGAAGAAGAGCAATAAGAGAAAAGAGAAAGTGCAGTTATATGCAACATTGATTCTATTCATCGAGTGTGTGTGATGCGAGTGTGGAAGATCAGTGCAAAGCTTAATGTTGAGTTTTCAAATGTAGTGAGCAGAAGGTGAAATCTATCATTCATGCAAGTAGATTGAGTGATTGTGGTGGAATACTTTGTTGCATTGGGATTGTAGTCTCTCTATAACAAGTCTTCTTTTTCTTCTTTATATCTTTGTGGTAGTGAGCCCTCTGGGTTGTTAGCCCTATTGGATAGTGAGTCCTTATTCTAGATAGTAAGTCCTTGTTTTGGCAGTGAGCCTTATTTCTGGCAATGAGCCTCTTGTAATCGGTTTTGATATTCTCTATAGTGTGAGTTAATCCTCACAGTGGTTTTTCCCTCATTGGGTTTTCCATGTAAATATGGTGTTATTGTGTTTATATGTTGGATTTGAGTGTCTGCATTGACATTTGATGATCAATCATTTAAGCAGTATTAAGTATTAGTTCTAGTGATTGAATTAAAGGTTTAATTCTATGACAACTGATTCACCCCCCCTCTTAGTTGTCTTATTCAACACATCTGAACTATAAATGAGGGTCCTATAGGCTTAATTTTTCATTCTCTACACATCTGAACTGAAATAAAACATTGTCACGAGCCTGACCTGAAAATTGATTTTTCGACCAACCTCTCAAGGGGGCAGCCCAGTGTTGTATTATCTTTCTGTTGACTACCAGAGAACAGTGGGGCATATAAATATTTTCAAATCTTGATCTTAACATCAAATTCTTTGAAACAAAGCAACCAATACTTTGTCTCAAAGAGGGGCAAAATGTAGACATGTAAAAATGACCTAACACTTATCACACATCTTGAATTACATTTTCTCATCATCTGCATCATTATCATTTAATATCACTGCATTTCACATCATTTACATCAAAAACACTATTTTCCTCTATTAATTAAATAATCTTTAAATATTTAATTAATTCACTATTTCATCATTTATCTAATCTTTAATCCTCTTGATTAATTAAATAACATCTATTATTTAATTATATCCCTAATTTACCCTATTCCCCTAAATCAATTAAATTATTAATTCTCAATAGTTTAATTAAATCACTTTCCCCTAAACTTGAATAACTAAATAAATTATTCAAAACATCATTCAAAAAGGTCAACAAAAACAAATGCAACTTTGTCTGCAAAAGTCAAACATGACTTGCATGTTCAACTCAAAAAGCTTAATTAATTAATTCAATTAATTAATTACCTTCAACCCCTTTTGTGATTGAGCAAATTACGATCCACCGATTGCTCACTCTGATTAGCTAACTGGTTCATCTATTTCCTAATTGATTCATCCATTTCCTAACTAATCCATCTATTCTTCTATCCCACTTAAAGCTCAATTTGATTTCCCCAATTCCACTAATTAGGAAATCTATTTCCTCTTATTGATCAATTAACATCCTTAATTGATTCAATCACATAAGCTAACTAAGCAATCTAATTCTTCTCAACAACTTTAAATCATTGATCTTGATTCAACATTGTTTAATCTTGCATGTTCATCTCGAATCATAAAATATATATAACAATCCTCTTCATCCTCAAAAATGATTGTAGAATTGACATCTTTTGTGCAACAAAGTAATGGTAAATTGACAATTGATTTCTTGAGAGCTTTTACAACACATCTTCGATCACTATTCATGCACATTGAAGCTTTTGTAAACACATAATGGAGGCTTTGCATGATTACAATGCAATTCAACATCGTTGCGGATACACTTCGACATTAGATGGGTAACAGTATTAGTTAATTGAATTCATTGTATGCTTCTTGTTTGCATTATTTGATTTCATTGAATTCGGCAATTTATATTGTTCGTTTCATGAGTAATGGGTATGGAATCTGTCTTTTGTTTGAATTAAATCTTGTTTAATTCATTTATGTTTGATTTCCTTATCTTCATCGATTTCCCCCTTACACAACTATCATAAAAGGGTTTTGTAATTGGAAAGTCCACCATGTTATCCTTGACCAATTGATGAAATAATACCTCAATATGTTCCCTTAAGGGGTAAAACTGTCTCCTTTTTCTTAGACTTAGGGGGTGTAGATGGAATGATGATGGATGATGGTTATTGGATGTTTTATATATGCTTTGAATCAGTGACCCCATCTCCAACTACATTCTTATTCTTCTTAAATAATTTGGGTTTTCCATTATATTTTTTACTTATCAAATTGGTTTTGATCTTTAGAATAAATCTTTATAACCCCTTTAACAATGGGGGTATTTTCAATTTGGATTCCTCTTTTGATCAATTCATCAAAAGAAGTGACACATTGGACATTTAGATGCAATTCCATTTTTAAATTGATATTTGTGACAAAGATGTGTACTATTTGTTTTCTCTGGTATTCACCATGAAAACCTATAAGAAAAATATCTCCAACATTGAAGGAACGATGAAAAATTTCTCTCAATTTTTGTTTGGTATTACATAAGTCCATCATGGTTAGCTCATTTTCCATGTTATAGGAAAAGTGTTTGCCAATTTTTTCTACTAGGTCTCCAAAGGATGTAATGGAACCCTTAGGTTGGTGCAAGAACCAATTGATACTTTCCCACCTAATCTATGAGGGAATAAGTGTAGTATGTATTCATCTTCATGTGCCACTTCTTACCTATTCATGAAGAATTATTCTGCATGCTCCCTAGGATCTCCTCTCCCCTTGTATTTTTCATACTTAGGAATTTCAAAAGAAGTAGGGAATGAGACTTGTGATATGGATTGATCAAAGGGGGACATAACTCCTCTAAGGTATATTATTTCTTAAGAAATCCTCCTTGGAGTCCTTTAGGATTATTGTTCATGGCTTGACACTCTTGATCAAAAGATAAACTAGGTGGAGGTGTTGATGAAGAAGTGTATTGTTGATGCTACATATTGTAAGTCTTAGAAATAATGGGGTTGTGGTATTGGGTGATATTACTCATGGAGTCGAGGTTGAACTTGGGTGAAGGTTCAATTTTTTGAATGGTCATGGTGGAAGTGGGGACATGGGAGGTATTTTTATTAATAATGAGAATGAATATGGAATCTATATGGGAGGTGTTGGGTTTAATTCCTAGTTGGATGTCTACTATTGACATGACTTGACTAGTAGATAAGGGATTTTGAATCCCAATTTGAAGGGATGTGTGTATTTTAGGTGGAAAAAAAATTAATATAAGGGTTTACCCCCGATGGAAAGGGATTATTTTCCTGGAGAGGGAGTATTATGGTCTAAATGAGGGTTGGTGTGGTCATGAATGGGATGATTGAAATCATGGTTGTGGTTGGAACCTTTTAATGGGTGTGATCATGACCCAAGGGATTAAGATGTACTATGTGATCTAGGTGGGAGAGATCATAACTAGGAGGTAAATTCCCCCCCAAATCTACAACTTGTCTAAGGATTACATCTTTGTTTATTTTTATGAATCTCTCCATGAGATCGTGTCCCTATTTAGAATTAAAGATGGTATTTAAAGGACCAATAGTTTATTTGGGTTGGTTGGGATTGTATTCATCCTTTTCACTACCATGATGTTGGGGTTGAGAAGGTTCTCCTAGGAAAGGAAACCATTCTATAAGAGATTGATTATGAAAATAATTTTCCTCAGCCATTTCATGTCTAGTGGCTCATCTTGTGTTAGGATCCATTGGAGCCATTAGCATTTTTTTGGATTTGATGTGGCAAAGGATGGGTATGGAGGACTTGGTCAAAGTTGGATTTGTGGTGATTATGTCAAAAGGATAATCAATCCATAAAATGAAGGATAAAATTGGCCGGTCTAATGGATGAGTTGGAAATAACTTGGATATACAACTTGGATGGATAGGATGATCCCAAATATGAGATTAGATGACTACGTGGACTATGCAAATTTGATTTACTAAACTTGGATTAAAGTGTATTCTATACTCTTAGATCTTAAAGATTGTTTGATTTTACTTAGATTTTGGAATCCACATATACTTGTAGAGTTCCAAAGATTAGACTATGCACCCTAAGATAGCTTTAAGGGTCCCAAAGGGATCAATTAGGTGATAGTTTGATTAGAGGAGATGCAAAAGTGATGCTTTCAATTGTGTCCAAGGATTTATTTTGATGATGATATGATTTGGAATATAAAGATAATGTGTATAAGGGGTGATCTGATGGTTTAATTATCAAGGATACCTCAAGGGTCTCAAAGATTTGGACTTGACTCAAGGATGGCTAAGGGTATGAACCATTTGAATAATGGAAAATGAGTAACAAAGGTGTGTGTCCCTTGAACTCAAAGATATGTTAATGATTGGACAATGGAAATAAGTCAAAATTTGGATATTGGATAAAATACTAAGGGTGTGGCTAAGATGGATAATATGAAATAGATAAAGGTATTGGTTTGATATGAGGGATGTAGGACAAACCTCCTATGACTTATTACTTGGGAAAATGGACTAGCTACTTGGAAGGTAAGGACTATGGTTTTGTGGACTTTGTGTTTTAGGATGAAATTTTGACCAAGGTAACATGGATTTTAGCACTAATATCGTAGATGATGGTTATTCTAAACTTGGCTTCAAATTTGTGTTTCAAGGATACAAATAGGGATTGTGTTTTCAAACAAGAAAAAATATTTTCAAAAAGTGAACTAGACTTGGTATGAAAGTTTTAAAAATACAAACTTGGTATATGTAACACGTAATAAAATAGACACAAGAACAATCCTAAATTATTCAATAAGAGAGTGACACCTCTTGTAGGCTCACTAGAATACTATCTACTAAGGGTGTGGGTAGATATGGAATGCAAGGACATGTACCACCTATTCACCCCTTACCTTAGAGTCTTAAGAATTTCCCAAGGTGATCTCTATGTCTACCACTTGGAAGTATGTGGTGAGTAACTTCTTAAAATACTATTTACTTGATGCACTATAAGAAGGTAACTAGAAGGTCTTATTTAGGATGTGCAAGATCTCTAGGGTATCCTTGAAATACCAAAAGGGTATGTGAGGCCTATTATGTAAATATAAAAATGAGAAATACCAAATAGCCTAGAGTAGAGGATAACCCACTCTTCCCCTTCAATTCCCTAAGGTATAAAGTTCTTAGGGGCTTAGATTAAATGAAAAAAAACTTCCATGAGGCACGTGTTCAATTCGACCCCTAATTTTTATACATTGTCAAAATGTTAGAGCTAATATCATCACCTTGATGATAAAATCCAAGGTAGTCCCCTAAAAACAAAATAAAATATCACTTATTTCTAATCCTCAAGATAACCCTAGGGTGCGAGAGAAGAGTATATGTAATTGTACCTTGGTGATTAAAAGATATGTAAATTTTAAACCCAAAGTCTAAATGTGTAGGTGAATCTTAACCCATTTTTTATGTGAAAAATAAACAAAAACAAACAAAGCACATAGAAAAAAAATTCTATAATCAAATCTTTGTAATGCGTCCTACAAAGCCACTAAGTTAATAGTTTGAATGATATAAGTTTTTGACACATGAAAGGACCTACATGCAAAGGTTGGCCAAAAATAGAAAATAAGATTACCCTATATAAAATAAACATAAAAATAGATTTCTTATTATTTTCTAATAAGATTTTTAAAAAATCATGAAAGTGATATCATAAAATGCAAAAGTTATTAATATTTGAAGTTTAAAAGTAAACAAATAAATTTGAATAGGTGTACCTAATTTCTAGAGAACATTTTTAGAATGTTACCTTTTCCACTATGTAGGTCTCTACGTTAGCTTTCTAATACCTATCAAAGTTCAAAAAATTAATTAAAAATGAAAATTTTATGCACGTTTGACTAAAAGGTGATTTTTATGAAATTGAAATGGGAGGGGAGAGGTCTAGACCCCTATCAACTATCCCTTAGTTGGCTAGGTGATTGTTGCCTAAGTGTTGGGGGGCTAAAGGTTTGGGTGGCTAGTTTTAGGCCCTTGTGGGATGCATATAATTATAGACTTGAAAGTCAATAGAACTAGGTCTGAGGGAGTTCGTAGAGCTCCTAGTCACATTAGTGACCATTAGTTAGGCTCCAAGAAAATAAAACCTTGGCATGTGGTTTTCAATGGACATTTCATTGGGAACCTATAATTTCATGTAGAATAAGGTAGTTTGATAGTTGAAATTCATATTGTTCTGTTATAAGGTGGCTTTATATCATTTAAGACCCATGTTTTTTTTTTTTTTTTTAGAATACAATGGTTTTATCATAAAACTTGTGGATTTAGATGGTCGTTGGGTGGATTCAAGGTACTTTTGGAAAATTAAATAAATAATCCATGGATATATAGTTGTAAACTCATAGTTTAGGGGATGTGTGATGGTTTTCAAAGATGATTTATAGTAAACAATAGTTTTTGTGTGAAAATATCTTATTTTAAGAATAAAATAATGGTTTGAAGTGTTTGAGGGATGTTTTGACTACTTTGTAGTGGTTTTTGATAATATATGGGTGGATTTAGAAGATATAAAGGTGGTTTATAACTTAAAATCAATGATTTAAAAGTTTTTTAAAAACATACTTCAAAATTTGAGCGAGTTTAACATAGACTTTAACTAAAATAAGCTTTGGGATTTAAAATAGATTCAATCAAACCCTAGTCATTAGGCTTCCCTAATAGGTATATATTCAATAAGTATATATGTATGTATACTATGAGTATAATCCTACAAGTTTTTGACATTCATGGATATTCTTCCCATTGACTATTGTGTATACCTCTTATGTTGTATATTGGTCACAAAATCACAAAATGCATCATGTATATATGCTTAAAACTGAGGTAAGTGTTTTCATTTAAAACCAATGTATATATGCAAACCTAAACCTACATGATAGTACAATGTTCTCCATATAGTACAAACTATACATATGTATGGATTATGTATAGTTGTATGGAATTCTATATAGGTGAAAATTGAGGCCCCTACCAAAACATAGAAATTTCCTAAAATGAAACAACTAAGTGTTATATGTCAAAATTTGTTTGTTGGCCACTTTGAATGGAACTGATGATCTTAGTTTCACCTCCATAAAATCCTATAAAAATTTGATCCACAAAACCATTCAAAATAATGCAAAAACCTTCAAAATTTTGTTAACTTGAAACCACTACAAGACACAAAATACATGAAAAAGTTAGATAAATGGGTATGCTCTATAGTAGAGTCACCAAAGATATAAGCTATTATTTTGAAATCCAAATAGAAAACACATGCAAATGATAATTCCTAATCAAACTAAAGTAAACCTCAAATAGAGTTCACAAAGGAATTCAAAACAAGATAGCAACATAAGTATGCAAAATAATATTAGCATAAAAATCCATTGTAAATTTGATTTTCTTTAAGTGATTGGTCGGAATGTGGATACTCTTGCACAAAAAGACACTATTTTTTTTTACTGAAAAAAGCTGAATTACAAAGAAAAATAATTAGTCCAAAAGGGAACTATAAGGGGAGGAGAAATAATAAAAAAAGACAACATACATGACTACAACACAATAAATTACAACCAAGGACTAAATAAGGAAATTAACATACAACATTCGAATACAGGAGTAATAATAGCTATCCTAGCCTTGAACAAGTCTAGTGACCCAGATTGACATTAACCAACAAGTAGAACCATTAACAATCTATATAAAACAACAACTAAAACATAAATTATACTCAAAATTTAAGCAAGCTTTGGAGTTGTCTAGAACATCAGATGTCCCCTTCATGACGTTGCATAAATTGATATGACACTATTTTGATAGCATATAGTTAGCTCAAATGTAATGGATGAAATGGATGCGAGTGAGCCTCAATTTACAAATTTTTGGGAGAGGCAATGGATGGTGGAGATGTGATGTGAAGATCAACAGTAGAGGATGAATGGGAGGACTTCAATAGGATTGAGGAGAGAATGGAGAGTTATGATGGAGGTTGTTGGAATGTGAAGGGCTAAGATGCACTTACAAAAATAGTAAGTAGTTGCAATCATGAGGGATGTGGGGGGGACAAGTGTACTTAGAACCACTTTATTATTGGAAGTTGGTAGAGAGACTATTGTAGCCATGATGGATGTGAGGGACAAATGTATGTAGGTCCCATTTATTTTTGAAATTTGGTGGAGATGATATATTCATAAATAAGAATATAAATAATTATTTTAGCCATGCGTGAGGTGGAAAATAGGTATAAATAATAATAAAATTAAATCAATTATGTGAGATGGAAAATGGACAATTTAAATAATATGATCTTATTTAATTAGGTAGGGGACATTAGGTGAAGGGGATTTGACTAGGTGATGTAATTATTTGATTGATTAGAATAAGTGTATAGTGAGAAATATTTAGGTGGCTACAAACATCACCTAAAATAGCTCAATTATGATGCCCTTACTAAATCACAATCCTTGGCACTCTATAAATTTATGCAATTACAAAGTTGAAGTTGAATTTTAGAGTTTTATATTGTCCAATACGAACTAGAAAGTTAAAAGTATAATCAAATGACAACATAAGAACAAAATAGACAATATTAATATGTAAAGCTTAAAATATAATCAACTTTACAAAAGTGACACAAAAATTGTTCATTTGTGAAAGTTTTGTTGCTTTGAAGTTCAAAAAAAAAAGATTGTGCAATAAAATTTGAGAAAACTATTTTATTGAAAATACAAGGAGTCGTGAGCAAAAAATGATTGCATCATTGTGATGTGCACAAAAAATAACCCATTTTAAAACATTGCACCAAAAAATACATCTATATAGTTGAGATATCCCCTTTTGAAGTTAAATCTCTCGAATTAAAATTACAAGCTGATAGGTTTATTACTGAGATGCAGACCCATAGACAACTCCCAAGTGATTCACTAGTAATGTCATCGAAGGAGATGAGGACACATTGACAACTCCCAAGTGATCCACTAGTAACCTCATCGAAAGAGGTGACTACCTAGCAACTCAAGATCATTGCTTGAAGGTTTCTGGATTCGATTGTGTGAATATTTTTGCACCAACGTTTTGGATCACACTCTGTGATCCATCATTCTTATCCTTGAGCTCTCAATTTCATCCCGATGATGGATCATGGAGTGTGATTTGAAACGTTGATGCAAAAATATTCACACAATCAAATCCAAAAACCTTCAAACAATTATCATCATGAATTTTAGAAAATTATTATCGTTAAGTCAAGATCAAACATTTCTTTCCTTAAAAACCATTAAAATTAACTCGTATATCTAAAATATCACTTCTATTTAATTAAATTTAATTCATTTGCAGATTTGGACATATGTTGAAGAGTGGTTTTATTTCTCTTTCAACACTTTTAAGTTCACTTCTACACGTACTTGGGAACAAGATACTATTTATTGAAATAACATTAGTGTCTTCAATAATGTTGGAAACACCCCTCAATTGTACCCCCTTCAAATTATTCAATAGCGAATCGGAACACATGGCGTATATGCCCCTTCTATATACACACTGAATATATCTAGAATAATTCCATTAGAATATATAATACCTTTTTATTTTTTATTTTTTTATATTTTAGGGTTGGTGTATAGGCGCTAAAGTATACACCAAATAAAATATGTAAAATGTGAACTATTTAAGATCTCGTCATTTGCACCGACAAAATAGTTCGCCGACAGCAGGAGACTAAAAGTTCACATTCCCTAAATATAATTTACTAGTAGGTGGTAAATAGATTTCCAATAAAACCACACGTTTTAAGTCTTTAATTTAATATTAATTTAGTTGATTCTTGACTGGTCCGATTGATTATATTTAAAGATGAAAAATCAACGGCAGTAAAGACGGTAATTCGGCGTTTCTGCAGCCCGCTAAACTTAGGTTAAGAGCTAATCAGAATTTGAAAGTGACGTTTGACTGCAGTATGATTGCCAATTAAATTATATTAATTAATTGCTCATTCTACGTGGTTAAATTTTGATCAAGATAAAAAGAGGAAATGTTACCGTTGATCGTTTACTGACCGACTATGACATTGGTGAAAGTAGATCGAATCGCACGGCTCTGGTTCATGGATCTGTACGAGGCAGAGACTGTGTGCCGTCGGATGGCGATTTGACATGTGAATTTCAAGATCGGAGAATTTGTCGCTGTCAATTGCGGTACGTGATTTGTCTGTGCTCGCCGTGCGTTAGGCGTGCACTGCCGACAGTTGTAGAGGCCGTAGTTTTAATGGGGATTTGAGACAGATCATCATAAGGAAGGAGGTAGGCCTATATGAAGACGAAGAGGCAGTGAGGAGGTCTTATTTCTTCTTGGAACGCTTGTTGCTGCTTTGGTATGGGCGATTCCAGCAGCTCTGTGTCTGTGGACATTGAAATTATTCCCTGGGGTGGACAGGTATGCCGACTGATTGCTCTTTGGTTTTGCTTTGCCTGAATTGTGAATGTGGTATGGAATTGTATGTAGCTTATGTTGAGTAATGTAGGTGTTGTAGATTGTGTTTGTTTAGTTTTGTGTCGGCTCAGCCTGTTGCAACGACAATGGCTACAAAATAACAGTAGAGGAGAATCGAAGGTTTCCTGAAACAGTTTTTTTGGGCGCTTCTGCCTGCACATTGAGACTTTTCGAGAAAAATGTTGTTAGTTTTAGGAGAATTGGCTCTTTTCCTTTTCGGAACGTGATATTTTAGCTGCTTTGCAAGGAATTTGAAAAGGTTGAGATGAATTCTGAAGTCGGTTTGGTTCCACGTGGCTTGCTGGTGAGAAATCCTGTGAAGATTTTGTTTTTTGTGAGATGAGCTTGGTACTGGATGGAGATGAACTCTATTTTAGAGGTTGCTGAATCGGGATGTTTGAAGTAAGATTTCATCTTTTCTTTAAGATGAACTACGCGAATTTGCTCAAGTTTGTTTGGTTGCGATAAAGAATGGGTTCTCCTTCAGCAAAGATTGCACTTGTCGTTTGGCTTTTGGTTTTGTTCTGATGTGCTTAGGCCTTGAATAATAATCCGTCGTAGCTCATTTTCGTAAAATGCATTCTTCTGGTGTGTAGATTAATAAATTCGGAGTTTGAATCAAAACGCGCTGTGGATTTGAAAGCATATTTGGCGGCCTTTCTTTAAGGCGAGTTTGTTCTCAGAGTCGAAGCTTGCACTTAACAATGGATTCTTTGATCACTTCTCCCACAAATTTTTGAGGGACTTTATACTGACTTCTGAATTGAATAACACTAACTACAGGGAATCGAGAGGAAATTTAGCTTTTAAAATTCATCTGAAAAATTCTCTCGGAACCTTTGACTGCTCTTCTAAGATGAGCTTAGGCTTCAACTCAAGATCTATCAGGGTTTTCTTCGTTGAAATGGTACTTTGATGTTTTGAATCGATCGGCTAATTGAACTAACGTTCTCTAATCATCCTTCTCCATATGCATCTGAAAGAAAACTCATCTTGCACTGAAAATACGCTGTAGATTTTGTGATTAGAAAGACCATATTCTTTTTGACGAAGTGCGACGCCAAAGCGAAACATAGGTGTAGTCGGAGCAGAAATAGGCATCTCATTGTGGCAAATGTGTCCTTATAATCAAATCTCGCTTTTCCTTTCTTAAAAAATAGAGCCTTTGAGAACCCTTTTCCACTAAATTTAACCCTCCTAGACTGAATTCTGCATTCAGTTTGGTTCAATGCTGAATTAGCGACGATTCCTGGATTTGCCTTTGGTGGAAGAACCGACTCTTTCATCACTTTCTTCACAGATTTAAAGCCATTTTAGACTTATTTATGCATTAAGGTTGATTGTAGATCGCTAGCTGACTACTGCAAACAACAAGAAATCCAATGTCTAAAATTTACACTAGATTTGCCTTTTAAGATAGTTCAGATCAGATGAGCCTCGAACCGAGATAGCTTTTTGGACTTGTTAATCAGAAGATAGTATGAAATTTATGTCGTTTGTTCTTGGCATCGGAAACCTCCAGCATCCAGCCCCTTATCAAGTAATTTTTGTATGAAAACAAAATGTGGCGTAGATTTGCTGGAGTAGGCTATTTATGTTATCTCATCTGCCAAGGTCCGGCATCTAATCAAAACTTTGTTCTCCGTTGTTGCTTCTTTTGACAAAGATTTCGTTTAGAATAGGCAGACAAAATATTTAACATCACATTAAATCTATTATGTAAATTACCATGTCAAGTTCAGGATCTACGTAAACGGCTTCTGTGGCTATTAAATTGAGCTTCGCCGTTTGCGTTAGTTCTGTCTTATTTTCGTCTTCATCACGAGGCCAAATTCGCTTTAGATTTGAGGAAGAAAGCTTTGGCATCTGTTCCTCTGCAAACGAACTTTTCCTTTCCATGGATTATGAGGCATTATGGGCAACAAAAGTTTTGTCTCTCTGGAAGCAGGCTTGGAGTGCAAGTCTTTGACTCGATCTGTTAGCAACCTCCCTCTCTCCTGTATCGCTCTAAACATTATTCGGTTCAATATTAAAAGTGGTAAGTATTTATCGTATGGTCAAAATTGATATTTGACAGTTTAAAAATAAATTTCTGGCGACCGTAAATTCTGTTCTGAATATACCTTTTCTTAAAGACAAAAACTTTGTCATTCTGTTTCTCAAAATTAAATCATTCTCTAATGAAACACGTAATTCCCATATATGCTACGAAGATACATCAGACTAAATCTTTCCCTGGTATAGACCAAATTCAGTTACTATTCCTCTTATCTATTCTTAAGCTAGCCGTTCTTTTAAATTTCCACGGATTGGATTTGGTCATTTATGACATTAGTATGATTTCATTCTCTTTCTCTGTCTGGCTCTCGCTCTAAAGATTTTTCTTATTTTACACATCTAGCAAAGTCCAAAGCATTATGGGTTGTCTTTTCTTAAAAAGGTATATTTCCTCTGACCCGCTTTGATATTTGGGTTGTCATCAGGAGCATGTTGTGCAGACTAGTTATGGTCCAGTCTCAGTCTTTGTATGTGGAGATCAGGAAAAACCAGCTCTCATCACTTATCCAGACATTGCTTTGAATTGTAAGTGTTGCTTGCCTAGTCCCAACAGGCCGGTGGAGTAATATCTTTGAAGCTAGTTCTCCCATTCTTATTTACAATGGAAATAAGTTGAACAGGAGATTCTGTCACTGACAATTCAGGAACATTTAACAGATATGTCCTGCTTTCAAGGGCTATTCTTTTGTCCCGAGGCCGCCTCTTTGTTGTTCCATAATTTCTGTGTGTATCACATAGATGCACCAGGGCATGAGGTCCGTATTGAGGCTTTGCCCTGCATTTCATGTTGCATTCTAATTCATATTTCTGCAATTTCAGGGTGTGCTCACGATGCATTATATATTTTGTTTTCATTTTAAGTGTTCTTGCAGTTAGGAGCTGCAGCCATTTCATCAAATATTCCTGTCCCTACAGTGGACGACCTGGCTGAGCAGGTTGCTGAAGTCCTCGATTACTTTGGGTAAAATTACAAGCCACTATTGAATTGATCATCTACCAATTTAATTGTTTTATTTTACAACATCGACAGGAACCAGTGCATTCCGTTATGCATGTCATCTTATATATTATTTTAAATGACAACTTTTATGCAGGAAAAATGATTAGGTTGAGTCATGTTTTCAACAAAACAATCGATTTGGATATTGGAACCATTAAGTTGTTCATAACACATCATTCTTTTTTGACAGGCTTCGGGAGGTTATTTGCATGGGTGTGACAGCAGGGGCTTATATCCTGACATTATTCTCGGTAAGGACACATGGCTTAAATCACTTTTGGAAAAGAAAATGGAAATGGATCCTTTTATAGTCCATGATACTGGACAGTCTGTTTTTGGGTTTACAAATGACTTACAGTATATGGGACTGTCCTGTACTCCATGCAGAAGGCACTTAATTGTGCTACAAATGAAGTGTACATACCCTAACCTCTGGAGGATCTGAACTTGTGACCTCTCTTTCAAGAATACAAATTTTGATTGTCAAGTAGTGGTGCAGAATCTGAATTTGTGACCTCTCTTTCAAGAGTACAAGATTTGATTGTCAAGTAGTGGTGGCAGCGGTTAAGACACTTGGGTTACACCTCACCTTCCTTTTATATTTCAACCAGACACCCAATTTAAGTACGGAAAACCCTCTTAGTAAAGCCTCCTCGGGAAGCCTGTGCATATCCCTTGCCAGAGAATAATTTCTGTCTTAATAATATTCAGCTAGCATTTTATCAAAATCAAATTGTCAACTATGTTTCTTTTGATTTCTTTCAAGGCTGTTTTGTTTTGTTGTTTAAGTCCTTCCATTTTCCAAAGTATAACTTCAGTTTTGTTTTGCAGATCAAGTACAAGGAGCGAGTCGCTGGACTTATTCTTGTATCACCTCTATGTCGAGAGCCTTCTTGGACTGAATGGTTGTATAACAAGGTTAGTTTTGCAAATGCATCTCATCTTTGTTGAAGTTCTGCTAGCAGTTTCAAAATGTATTTAAAATGAATAATCTTCCTAGACATTCATTCTTGATATATATTTCATACTTATGTGCAGTTGATGGTCAATCTTCTTTACTTCTATGGTATGTGTGGTTTGGTCAAGGAAACATTGCTTCAACGGTATTTCAGTGAGGTACTTCAAACATAAATCCTTTTAATAAGTCTGAAACTTAACTGGAACTGAACAAAATTATTGATTGTATCTTGATGAGAATAAAAATGTGAGAAAATTTTAGACTAGATGTGCCTTTAGTGGCTGTAAACAATTTTTTTTAGTTTCAATATGAAGAGCGGCAACAATTTCAAAGCAGAACTTAAGATCCCTACTGAATTTCTTATGAATTCACCAGGGACTGCGAAGTATTCTGGCTGGAGAATCCGATATTGTGCAAGCTTGCCGACGGGTTAGTGTTCTTTTCAACCAATGTGCCTCTGAAATCACTTCTTTAAGACCTTACCCTAGGGCCAAATGGTTTCATGGTCATGTAAATGATAGTCAACCATTCTGTTTGCAGTTGCTGGATGAGAGGCAGAGCAAGAATGTTATGAGGTTCCTAGAAGCTATTAACAAGTAAGTTACACTTGTTTATAATCTCAGCCCTATTCAATGTGTATCGAGGATTTTCTGTGCTTTTGATGTCGAATCAGATTTACAATTACCCATGGAAGTGTGTTTGAATTACATTATAAAATCCCAATTTTTGCATCCTTTCACATACAGTAGACCAAGAAAAACTAGTAGATAAAAAATAATGGGTGAGCTTCTCTGCTGGCAGGAGATATGATCTTTCTGAAGGGTTGAAGAAGCTTCAGTGTAGAACATTGATATTTGTTGGAGAGAATTCCCCATTCCATGAGGAAGCTCTTCACATGCATGCTGAAATGGACAAACGGTATAATGCATTAGTTGAGGTAAGACATACACTTTGCAATAATGGACTAATCTCAGATAAGTGATTTATTCAACAAGCAATATATCACTGACACACTCTTCTCAACATAAAAGATATTATGTACTGTTTCTAGAATAGAATAGAATTGAATATTTTTATTTCCTTCCTTGGTAGACCCAAACGGACCTATGCAAATGAGAGCAGATTTCATGTAAGCATTTCTACAGCTTATGTGTTGTTTATATCATCCGGATTAGCAGCTTAGCTGCCATTTTAAATCAATCATACCTCTACATGACATATAAACTAGAACTATTTTTTTTAATGATGTGCACTTATCTGGTACACAAGTACAGAGGAGCTCTGGAGATTCACTACAAACAAATTTACCAGAATCTCCTCTGTTTCATGAGCTGTATAAATGTGATAAATCAGTCAATTCTTTTGTTGATGTTCTGCAATCTGACATATGCAGCCAATCTTTTAGTGGTCAGATTCAACATGCTATTTAAAGTTTAAACTATGTAAATATTCTAGCTTTGTATGCTTCTGTCTCAGCTGTTCATACATGAGACAAGGCACATCTCATCAACTTTGTCCTTGCTTTGGTTGCAATGGTTGCATATTAGCATCCTCTACACACTTATTTGCAATCGTAAATTAGTCAATGAAACCTTAAGTTAAGACAATCAAAGCATGCTTGGAAATTTTTCATAAAGCTTAACAATTGTAGAAACAATCTTCTACCTAAAAAGATGCATTTTGATAGCTCCTATTTGAACAAATTGAACCAAACGATATGATAGTCATATATCATCAATCATCATCATATTTAGTTGGCTCTTAACTCCACTCATTTTTGTGTAACCAGGTTCAAGCCTGTGGATCTCTTGTTGTGGAGGAACAGCCCCATGCAATGCTCATCCCAATTGAATACTTTTTGATGGGATATGGCTTCTACAGACCACCTCAATTAGCCGAAGGCTATGGATCTAGTCCAAGGAGTCCATCAAGTCCGCCCATATCAGCTGATTTGCTCTCTCCGGAGAGTTTGGGATTGAAGCTGAAGCCCATAAAGACACGCTTGGCAGGGGAGGAGTAGAGCAGAGCAGGTGCAATGTTGTACAAGACCCAAGGGAAGCAATAATTTTTATGTGACATAGCAATTCATTAAGAGATATAAGCTACTTATGTAAGATAATTGTGGATAGTCAGCTATTGTTGGAAGGAAGCGGTCTGTATATTTTTGGCCATTGCAGAATAATGTGGCATCTTGGGAAGCAACCAGGGATTCAAAGAGCGCCAGATTGAGTAGAGATTTGTAATCATTGGATGCGGCAATATTAATATGTAGATTAAAAGGAATAAATAGCTATTTTTGAACTCAGAAGCTGATTACTTTAAATTTGTTGTAGAATATTAAGCTGAATAGTCTTAATAATCTCAGAAATAAAGATGTAAGTCCTAGCAGGCCTGTTCATGGTGTTTGACGATAAATGTACTTACAATGCTCATTTGGATTCCAAAATGGTTAAAAGGAAGCTTTCTTTTGTGATATAATTAGAGTTGAATTATTGAAACAACTGTTATGTACACAACTTGTTCATGGACATGGGGGATTATGACTTTTTCTTTCAGTGGACCCGACAGAAGTGTACCAATCAATAGCTGGCCATTGAGTTATTATTTTGATGGCTTAGAGTTTGTTTTGTTAATCATTGTTCTGTATGATTGTATGTCTGAACAAGACATTTCATCCGTTGAAATGACTGGCCCAAGATTCTGGTTAGCTATATGCTACTGTGTGTCTCCCTGCAAATAACATAGTTAATTCATAATAGAACTCTACAGCCTTGGCCCTCAATACATAATGTGCCACTGCTCTCGATTGCAACCCACAGGCTAATTGTCACGACCGTACAGAAAACCCACGTGAAAAGCTCTTTGTGCACAATACGCTTTGCCCTACTGTTTGTCGGCAATAAAAATTGTTAACCAACCTTTGTAAGGACAAATAGCGTTGGAGAACCGTAGGACCGTATTTTTTTTTTATCTGACGCGTAAAACACAACCAAAAATGTCAAGGCTCTATAAAATGGAACAAGAAATTTTGGTTATTGACGTCTCCTTTATTTACATCATCATGATGTTTCTCCGACGTTACTTTTCCATTGAAATAGGCATTTCTATATTGAGGGTAAAATCACTCAATTTTTGAAGTAATTAATTTAGCTGGGATTGATAATTGAAATAAATGTTAAATTAAATGTTTAAATAATAAAATAGAAATTGAATAAATTAAATGTATTGCTATTTAATTTTGATCTAAATTTTTATGTTTAGAGGTTAATTATTTGTTAAGTTTCTTAAGTTTTACTATCTATAGTTGATTTGTGAATCTCATTAAGCATTGTTAGGGTTCACCTTTGCAAGTATGGAAGTGATTTCTACATATATAGATTTAGAGACAATGCATGGATCTAACCCTATAACTCTTGCAAAGTCAATTTGGGACAATTTTGGAATTTTAAATTTGTTCACCTTATTTTTTGGTATTTGAATTTGTGTAAGGAGAGGTGGTACTTTCAAATACCTTTGGGAAATCTATTGAAATTTTGTGAGCGTCATGTTTTCAATTATTGTGGGCCAAAAATGTAAGGATCATGGACCCAAAACATAGGGAAAAGAGCACAAGTATGTAATTTCCATTATTAAATTATCCCTATTTTGACTTCCATGTGAGCCGGTGTGAAAATACATGTCAAAACAAAATCAAGTAGCCAACATGAAAGTTAAATATTTATAGGCTCAAAAGATACAAACGTGTAAACTAACAAATCTTAGATGTGGATCATGTGTACTCATTGTCTTTTTCTTTTTATATACCAAGGGTAATCGATAGGTTAGCCTAGCTACCCAAAGCTTAGCTCTTTGATAGGGCAAGCCCCCCATAACCCTTCGAGGCTATAGACCTAGCCTGATCATGCCTATAACTAGGTAAACCCAAGTAGAGAGAATTGATCTTGGGACCTACACGGGACAAACCCAAAGCCCTTAACCAACTATGCCTCATTATCATGAGTGCTCCATATCAAGAATGTGAAGCACAAAAGCAAATTTTATAATAAGTGACATCTATCAAACATTTAAAAGTGAGCATAACCATAACTTGCTAAATTTACTAACAAAATTAAAAAGAGTAGGGTAAGAGATTTCACATGTTATAGAAAGTGATAAAGATCTAACAAAGCAAAATGTAAAAGGTTTATGAAAAATAGACAAATGTAAGGACTTTTGGCTAAATGAAATAGGATCTAAATCTATAGATAGTGTCATAAAAGGGTTTCAATCAAGTGGACAAATGCATGATTCTAACCACACATAAGAAGATTTAACATTATAAATAGCATGATAAGGTTTTCAACTATCCAAGCATACATTTGGATATGGTAATGAAGCATTTGATCACAATTGTTGTCATTATAATCAAAATCATGAAGAAAATGCAATCATAACATATGCCCCATCTAATTGGTTTAATACAAAGGATGTAAGAAATTGGAAGCGATGAGGAAACAATAACATTATGTGGAACACATCAAGCATGTAAGAAATGTATATACATAACATCAGGCACAAGAAGCATGCAACAAATAGTAATAGGTAACATCATGTTGTCACAATAGTAATAGGTATGAGATAAGAATGTAGGCACATATAGGTAAGGGGATAAGTTATCCCTTGTGATAAGCAAACACAAGTAACCTATAAAGATGAATCTTGTAATCACAAAAGACCATCTAATGATAATTGCAACGTGCAAAATTATAATTACCATAAGCATGAAGGTTCAAGTACTATGTAAGGGATAAGACCACCTATAGTGAAGATATAGAAATAAATCACTTGTGTAAGTAAAAGGACAATGAGATAAAGAAAGTTAATATGTGGAAACTACTCTCAATGACATTGTAACTTCTAAGGATCAAGTGAATATATAAGGTGTATCATGAAATATCTCATTTGTAAGTATGTAAAACACTAGCTATCATGTTCAACTATGAACAATATAATAGGAATTTACACCTTATAAGCATCACTAAGAAACATTCATTTATATAATAATGAGAGGATCTAAAATTTTGGATAATCAACAAAAAAATTGATATCAAAAGCATATATAAGATCATGAAATCATATATGAAGGAGGAAGCAAGGTGCCCCAAATTAGTGCCCTAAATCAGGGTAATCACAAGACAAAGTAGGCTTGAAGGCCAAATAAGGACAATGTAGACACAACATGTAAAAGATGCGCGAGCATGACAAGGAACATAATATATAATCATAAGATTAGAAGGATCATAAACATGAAATTATAGGATGCTTATGTTACACCCAATTTCTTAGTTACCAAGTTACTTTTACCTTTATGGATAAGTATGATATTAAATGCAAATCATGACTTTCATATATTATACTTCACTATGGGATTACCAAATGTTTTAATGCATGATTATGTTTTGTATATACTGATAGAAAATGTGATGAATGAATATGTTTTGCAATATGATTGTTTTAATTTTGATGATGCAAATGATATATGATGCAAATGAATTTCATGTTGTCAACTAACTACCTTTGTGATGCATAAGTTGGATGCAAGAAAGAATCGAGTCATCAGGTAAGAGAGGGGAGTATCACTTAGGAGAGGAGCTTAGTTTGGTAACCCTTGATGGGCCTATTTGAGCTATCACACACTCACACCCTAGTTTGGTCAAGTTGAGTTGAGTTAGTTCAAGAATCGGTAAGTAAACCTTCAGTCATAGTTTGAGGAATGGTTTGAATGATTTTGGTATAAGTCTTTGATTTCTTGATTGTTCTTATGTTTTAACTACGTGATTAAATCTCTATATTAAGTTTGAGTTCTTTGTGTATGTATACATCAATCGATGATTATATACATAGAATGTATATATTTATATATGTATGTGAAAATGATAACTCGTGCATGCATATACGTAAGTAGAAATACTTACACAACCATGCACATATATATCATATGCATGAGGATATCGATTGGACATAAAGGATATGCATATATACATTTTGTATATATATACCAATTGATCAATATATAAATACATGAGATTATTATGGATATTAAAATAATAATAAATATATATATATATATAGGTATAAATGTACATATTTATAAAGTGTACATACATACGCATATGTATATGAATGAAAATTAATGGTTTCAATGTACATATATGTATATATATACATTAATATATGTATGTATGGATTTTTATTAAATTACATATATACTCATATACGTATATATTGATATATAAATATATACATGTTAAAATTGGAAAATGAATGATTTAAAATATTAATACATAAATATTATATTAATAGATATTATAATATATATAATAATGTTTATTAAATGATACAAAACCTATGGCATGTATTCAAATGATGGAATATACAAATGTATTAAGCTAAAGTGTGTTGTATCATATGCGCTATGGAAGTAATAATGTGTTGTGTATATAGCATAATGCATAGAGGAAACAATAATATCACCTTTGTTAAGTGAAAGAAAGCGAAGTTAAAACATGGAACTGCACAACGCATGAATAATGTGTTGGAATAAGTCAAAGGTAAGGTGGTGATAGATAGTACAAAGGAAGGAGTTATAATATAATTCAAACTCTTGCTTGAGATACTGTAGGCAATGAGAAGTATTTCCTGTTATACTCTCAAATTTTCACCCCTACTAAGTTGCAGAACTTAGCAATTTGGAGCAACATGGGAACACTCCTAGGCTATGGGTCACCTAAACTTGGAGTGGACCTGCAGATAAGGCTGACTCCTAAATGGTAATCACCTAATCTACTCCACTACTTTGTCAAGGAAAAGGGTAAGAAAGAGTACATAAAAATGAAACTAACCCTATGGTGATACACCAAAATTGATTTCCAAGACCTATACCATAGTTTTAACACACAATTTTCTTAAAAAACTCAGCTTCACTTAACACAACTAAGATATTTTTATATATTAATGCACAAGTATTTTGCAAGGAGGCTTGGTTTTCTTAACACTTTTGAAGGAAAAGAGTTCTTTCACAACTAAAAATAGCTATTTGAACCACCACACATCTTACAACCTACAAAAAATATATGTTTATTCTACCTAAAGGTGCTAAAATGAGACAAACATTGAAGGAGTTACCAAAACTCATAAGAACATTCATCAATCACCACACTGCACACAATAAGATAGCTTCAAAGAAGGTAAAAAATCAATTTCATTAATAAAAAGGTGTTACATACTTCTATACATGTCTCATATTGAGTCACAATGCAGTCCTTTGCCTGAAAAAGCTCCAAAATAAGCTACAATGCCTACAGAAAGAAAGAAAAAGAACTCCTTTCAAATCTTAGTTTGAAGTTACTTATGCAATTTTTGAAAAAATTGTCCCATACATGTCCTAGAAACTCTGGTCGAATGTAGAAGAAAGGCCAAAAAAGAAGCTTCCAAAACTCCTCCAAAATGCCATCCAAATGAAGAAAAGTCAAGCCAAGACCCAAGTCACACCAAAAGCATGACAAAACTGCCTCCAAAAGGTCTCATTTCCTCCAAAACTTAGTCAAAATAACCCACACACCTTCCCCATGTTGATCAATCATCATTATGTCTCCAAGCTTGTCTCCAACTACTTTGACTCACACCCCTTGTGTGTTTGCAAAAGCATAAGACCCAACTATAATCACTTGACTGCATTTACAAGACATAACTCTTCATTTTGCATCTAAAATAGTAGCTTGATTTAATGATTTATAACAATATCATTCAAATCAAATGCTTTACATGTTAAAACAAATGCATAATTATAAAGGTCTTAATTCGACCATGTGAGGAAAATAAATGCAAAAATGACATAAGTTATGAAGGCATCAACATTTAACATATACAAGGAAAAATAACATAAGGCATAAGACTTGTAAGTCTTAGCCCACGCCATACATTATTTTGTGTTGCAAATTCTAAAACAAAGGTGAAAATCACCTTATGAGGTTGGCATGCATCAGGGTAGAAACCCTAAAACAAAAACAATGCAAATGAAAGAAAAGCATTTCATTCCTCACCATCGAACTTCTGGAGTCATCTTCCCAACTTCCATAGGGTTTTCACAGTGGATCAATCATGGCATATTTTTGGTGTTTCAGAGGGGTCCTCTTTGCAATTTCTAGCAAACCATGACTTCCTTATGCTTGGGTAAGCATTCCCTGTTGTTTCATTGTATTTTTTGAAGGAAAATCGGCTCAAACTCGAGCTCACTTGCAGAAAAATGAATGTATTTAATATCTTGTGCTCTCTTCAATAATTAACACATATTTTCTTGAAGATTGCTTGCTTTTTCTAAAGGTTTCTTGCTATCTAGGCTGCGGCCATACAATTTTATGTGGGTCACAAGGCACTTTCTAAAGAAAGAAAAATACTTTCTTTGTATATCTTGTATGAATCTTGTATTCTCCTATAGATTTCATTTCCCCCACTCTGCAAATACAAAGGATTTCTGCTCTTTCATGGCCGCGGGTTTATATGGTTATGGTTTTCTAGATTTCACATAAGAATTTTAAAAGAAAAGATGAAAATGCTTCTCTTTTTTTTTTCTGTAGAAAATGCTCATTTCAAGCTCTATGCTTCTATGAATAAAATGCTTCTCTTTTGAGCCTCTATTTGCAATGTTTGGTTTTTCATCTTTTGAAACAGGTCATGGTAACTCCATTATGCATTATATGAAGAAAAAATGAAGAAATCTCCCCATACTTTGGCTCGGCCTCAATGGGTCTACACTATTAATATTGAGGGCTTTCTTTTCATTTGATAATAGTGAGACTACTTTCTGTATAGAAACCCTAACTCGGGGGTTTACATCCCTTTGTATTTTGTTTTGTGCTTCATTTATTTGCACATATGGGTTCACTTGAAAAAGCTTTGTTTCTGTGAAGAACAAATGACTTGCTAAATGATTCCATACCATTGCACAATACGAGTATAATTCAAAGGCTCCACATCTTTTCCATTTCTTCATGAACACTACCCTCTTATTTGCAAACCCTCCTTTGTTTGGTTTGCTTTCCTTGTACAAAAGCATTCTAGGCAAAAGACAAACTAGCTTGCATCTATTTGCATTCCTTTCATTGTATGTGAAATAAAATGCTATTTCTACAACTCACCTTTGACAAATGGAACCCTTTGTGCTCGATGTCCTTTCTCTTTGTAACTGAGCTTAAAGTTGATCCTTGCTCTATCTAGTTTGAGATATCTATTTTTAATTCCCTCACAAAGAGTGTACATGTAGTTAATGAGGGCTTATGTCTTTGATCAGTCAAGCTATTTAAAACAGATTTAATTCTTAAACTCTCTACAACTTCCTTAAAGATTTTCATCTTCTTTGACTTGGAAAACTAAGTGACCTTGTCTTAAGGAACTTCTTCATCACTACTGTAAAGTATTCTCATTGTACCTACTCTCTTACTGCCAACAAGGTCTCTTGACATATTAGCACCATAAAATGAAACTATTGTATCTCCTTTAAGTCTAATCATACATTGCCTATTGTCTGTCATACTTTTCAAGGTTACTAAACAACCAGCAAGGACAGTGCTTTGAATCCTTCGTGATTCATCTTTCATGATTGTGCTATTTCATACATGAGATTGTGATATGTAGAGTTTTCATTTGTAATTATGCCTTCTTTTTGATATATGACTATGTCCTCTATGTTTAATAGATTGTCATCAACTTTTAGATATTACAAAGATCTCCTTCAAATCCTTGTCACTTCTAACAACCATGCTCAGTAGTCTTGAGTCCAAGTCACTGCCATACATGGCTATCATGCTATTCTTTCTATCATGCATGGTAGACTGTGATCCTCTTCTGGTGACATAAAATTTTGTATGATGAAAGTCATGGAGTAGTGAAAAAAATGAAGCTTCCTTCTGTAACTGAATCTCAACATTTTGATTGCACTCAATAAGTGCATGGCACTAATCACTCATTTGTGATTAACTTTCCTTAGATTGTCAAGTGACTTCCCATAGATAAGATAAGAACGCAAAGCTAAAACATAAACTATTGTCCTGAATGGAATACTTGGTCCATGGCAAAATAATGTGACTATCATTGGAATAATAAGCCTCTCTATAGGAATTTCCTTTTGCACCCAATGATCATGATGTAATGCATACAAATTCAAAGCATTACACTTACTCAAAACAACATACTCCTCCATTTCTTGCACATGTTTCTCTCTTACTATGTTATAGCTCAATACTACTCATGATGCATAACACTTGTCTCTTAAATGCATTTCAATAGCATTGTCTTTGATTTGCATTTGCTCTTATCAATTGACTAACCATGCACCTATTTACTTTCAACAAAGATCATTAAAGCATTTAGATGCATCATTGTGCTTTCATTTACATTGTGTTGCTCTTTGAGATAGAAAATACATTATGGTCTTAACCATGCATTTTCTTTCTCACCTTTAGCTACTCCATGTAGCTTATGACAACTCCTAATAGAACTTGATAGCTCCTTGCGCAAGCTAAGCCAACTCATTGACCTACATTATTTTGAGTTTCTTCCTCATTGCCAATTATGTTTTGAGTTAGCTATATTAGCCATTTATTGTTCCTCTAGGTTATGTCCTTTGTGATCCATCAATAAAAATCCATATCTTGAATCAAATAAAGCTCCACTTGTCATCTGTGTTTCAATCTTCATATCTCTTCCTGTCAAAGGTAGCCATTCTAAACCATTTGTTTTTTGTTCCACGTCTGATTTATTGGGTTCCATGTGCCAATTCTATTTTGTATCTTTACCATTATCACATAAATCATCTATTTCTTCGGAAGAGACAAACTATTTTCATACTTGAATGATTGTTGTCCATGTTCTTGTTTCCTTCTTTACTGACCCTTGAAAATGATGACAATGAATACACAACTCATATCATTGTTTAACTTGAATTTGGATCCACTTAAGAAGATTGAAACACATATCCAGTAGAGTAAGATTTCCAAGAAGAAAAATTTGTTGAGGAACATGACTGGTAAGCAGGTTTCCTTGGTGCTCTTAATCAGTGAAGCACTGTATTTTGCATTTCTCTCCATGATTGCCCCTTTTTAAACATGATGGTAGCCTACTGTTCGATTCATTGTGAAATGATAAAGAGTAAGCTTTCTACATAGTTTTTTTGCATCTTTTGAATCTGATAATGAAATTTGATCAACTGGTATGATTCCATATTGATTTAATGCATAAAGAATAGGTTTATCATCAATTTTATCAAGTTGCTCAATTTCCTATCCCTCCTAAAACACAAGAGGGTAGCATGTTGGGCTCAACCCTCATGGGAGCCACATTTTACTCCACATGTTGTAACTAGATGAGACAAAACAGTAACAAAGGTTTAACCTATACCTAGACAATGAGCAAATGTGTTAGATAAACAGAGCATATGATGGATGTGTTTGATAACTCTCTTGTTTTCTTGGACATCTATGGTATGTAATTTATTTTAATTCACATGACGATCAAATTATATGTTTATATATGTATGCAAATATTTTGACTGGTGATCCCTCGTTGCTCTAATAACACTCTTCTCATAGATTAGGGAACCTAGGAGCAACAAGGAGAGCATCAACTAGAAGTAGGACAAGTGGGAGGGACTAAAAATGATGTACGACAAAGCAACCAGGATTCGTCATTCAGACAATGATGGGTCCCCTTTCTCTTTATGTGCATTCTTTCACTTTGTATTTATACATGTATAGTTGCTTTCTTTATATGCATTAAGATAGTCATTCCCTCGGCTTGTGAGGGACACTATACACTTCTCATTATAAATAAAGACTACATTTTTGGAAAGATTGTGCACTTTTTCCTATGTTATATGCATCTGCATAAGGCAATATAGTATTGTAGTCTTCTGATATTTCTTCATGCACATGAATGTGACATAAAAAAGTTAAAATGTACCTTCTTTTCACTTGTAAAATATAAACAACACTACCTGTTTGGGCTAGTAGCAAAAATAGGTAACATTTTTGGTGACATCTGCTATATGTTTGCCTGCTAAACATCCCGACCAGTTGCCTGAAGCCTATTTATTGTGTACTGAGTCACCCAAAAGCTGACACAACTTGAAAATAGTCTTGCACATTAATGTAACTCACTAGATCAGTACATGATACCTTGGAAAATAATTGCAACATGCCAAAAGACTCAAAGCAAACTACTAACTATGCAAAACAACACTTAGAGGAACTGAAAACTTGCATGTAAACTAATGTGCAACAACACTTAGAGGTGTTGGATGTTGTAGTTGTGTTGATGATATGTGGTTGTCATTGATGTCAAGACTATTAGCATAAATGTATTTGAAGCTATATATGTTGAGGACATTGAGAAAATTGTAATAAATAAGTTCTAGGTTGTCAGTGGTGAAGTGTAGTTTAGTATGGTGGTTATCTCTATACGTTGTTGATCAAAGGTTGTGGAATAAAGGGTCTATTGCTGAGTGTATCTAGTTTATCCATATTGAGTTTCAGAGATCCGCATGAAGATTTGATCGAGTTATGAAGATTTTCATTCAGACAGTTTTTTTGTTTCATCAATTGTTGTTCCTAATTGAAGATGATGTTATTTTAGTTAGTTCAGTTGTTGCGGATGCTTCTCTTGTGATTCATGATGCTTGTCGATATTTCTAGATCATGCTCTATCTTTGTTGCACATACGCATTGATCATTGTGATCGTGGTTGGCAATTTTCTCTTGTGTGTTCATGTTTTTCTTGTTCTTGGCCGACATAGTGTTTGTAGCGTATTGTGGATCTTCGAGGAGAAATTAATTGAAGTGTCTTTGTGCTGGAGATGTTGATTTGGGTCCTCACTAAGTTGTGGCCGACTTTAGTTGATTCACATTGATAATCTTTAATGTTTTAGGTCGACTGTTTATATTCATTTTATTATTTCTTTGTGTCTGACTTGTAGCGATGAAATTTCATGTTACAGATATTTAAGAGTGATTGTTTATTTGAATTTAAGTGTGAAAAAGGTGTGCTTCTGTGTGTGTGCGTGAATAATGTTCTAAATCATTTGAAGGAAGAGTAGAGTGTGAAGAATTGTGAAGAAGTGTGAAGAAGAGTGAAGAAGAGTGAAGAAGTGTTCATGTGCTTAATTGGAACCGTAATTAGGCTTTAGCAGATGCTATTTTCTCAGTTCAAAATACAGATGGCTTTAATCTGAATCTCTTTGTAAGATAATGTGTCTTCCTTTTTAATTGAGCAGTGAGCTCTAGGCAGTGTGCTTGAATGCATGTGCATTCCCTATATTTCATTTTCATTATACTTTTAATAGGGTATAATCTTATGGACTGACCTCCACCATGGTTTTTCCCCTAACAGGGTTTCCACATAAAAATATTGGTGTTATGTGTGTTTTTGATGTGTTGATGATTTATGTTTTCATGGTTAATAATTAGATCAGAGAATAAAGTTAATAAGTTAAATAAGTTTTGAATTTTTGTGACAACTGATTCACCCCCCCTCTCAGTTGTCTGCCCTTGTATTGCCAACAATTTGTATTATAGCAGGTTCCTTGGAAGAAGTTTAACAACTTAAGGTGATCCGGGATGGCAAGTTACAAGAAGGATAGTCTGAGATTTGATGGAACAAATTATTCTTTGTGGAATTCTCGAATGGAGTGCCATATGAGATGCATTGGTGAACCCTACTAGAGCATTACAAGTAATATGTATATTATTCCACATAATGGTCCTACTACTTCTGTTGAGATCAGAGATGTTGAGTATAATATTTGGGCTAAGGAAGCTTTGTTGAGTGCTTTGAATAATTCTAAGATGAAAAATGTTATGGATCTAAAGTTTGCTTATGAGATCTGGAAAAAGTTGGAAACCTTGTATGAAGGTGATGCTAATGTGAAGATTGCTAAGTTGCAGAGTTTGAAAGGGAAATATGAAAGGTTGAGAATGGGTGATGATGAGAACATTAATACTTTCATGCAAAGAGTGAATGAACTTGTGTGTGGTATTAGATGTGTTGGTGGAAAGATAGATGAATCTGAGATTGTTGCTAAAGTGCTTAGATCCCTACTCGATTCTTACAAAGTAAAAGCTAGTGCTATTGAAGAGCTCCAGACTGTAACAAACATAACCGGAGATACATTGGTTGGTAAGTTGACTACTTTTGAGTTGAGCGAATTTGGTGATGCCCTTCCTAAGGTTGAATCTACATTTAAGGCTACTACTTTCAGAAGAGATTTACAAAGATATGATCTAGGTGAGAGTTCATCTAGAAAGACATTCAAGTATGAGGATGAAATCAGACAGATTGAAGAAGAAGAAAGAGAACTAGAAGAGCTGGAAGCACTTATTGTCAAAAGAGTGTCGAGAGGAAAAGGTAAGTATGAAGGAAAATTACCTCTTAAATGCTTTGCTTGTAATAAGATAGGTCATTTTGCATCAAGGTGTCTGGAAAGAGCTGCTAAACCAAGACATAACAAGCCTATATTTCAGAAGAAGTGTTACTATGCTACTGATGAAGGCATGATAGATGATGAATCTGATAAAGGAAATAGAAGTGATGATGAATGGGTATTTATTGCTATCAAGGAAAATAATCATGTATCTACTGAATTTGCTGGTTGTATAAATGTGGAGAAACCCTTGGTTGCTTGATTTGAAGAAAAAGATGAATGGGTAATTGATAGTGGATGTTCACATCATATGACAGGAGACAAAAGTAAGTTTGTAAGCTTGGAAAAGTATGATGGTGGTGTTGTGAGATTTGGTGATAATACAGCTGGTGTGATCCATGGAAGAGGTTGCATTTCTCTTGATGGTAACATAATATTGATGATGTTCTGTATGTCGAAGGATTGAAGCATAATCTTTTGAGTGTTGGTCAAATGGTTGATAAGGGATACAATATTCAGTTCAAGGATGGAAAGTGCAGAATATTGAGTTCCAAAAATGAAATTGCATCAAGTAAAAAAAAAAAGGTAATATCTTTCACTTGAGTGCTGCTAGTAAAAGTTGTTTGATTGCTCAAGTTGATGAAAGTTGGTTATGGCATAGGAGGTTGTGTCATGTTAACTTTGATAATATTGTCAAGATAAGTTCCACTAAGGCTATGAGAGATCTACCTAAGTTGGTGAAACCTACCAATGCAATATGCAAGGAATGTCAATTGGGAAAGAAAACTAGGATTTCATTTTGGAGTAAAAAGAATTGTTCAAATGAATTCTTAGATCTTGTGCATACTGATCTATGTAGTCCCTCTAAGGTTAGAATTTTACAAGGTTACTTGTATTTCATGTTACTCATTGATGATTATTCTAGAATGGCATGGGTTACTTTCTTAATGGAGAAATATGAAGCACTGGAAAAGTTCAAGATCTTTAAAGCTATGGTTGAGACAAAGATAGGTTTGAAGATTAAATGTATGAGATAAGATAGAGGTGGTGAATTCACTTCTGATGAATTCAATAATTTTTGTGAAGAACATGGAATAAAGAAACAATTATCTGCACCGTGGACCCCTCAACAAAATGGAGTTGTGGAAAGGAAGAATAGAACAATTGAAGATGTTGCTAGAACTATGATGCTAGAAGGAAATGTTCCTCATATCTATTGGAGAGAAGCCGTGAGTATTGTTGTGTACACACTCAACCAGGTACAAATCAAAGGTGATACTAGTAAGACCCATTTTGAGCTATGGACTGGTCAAAAGCCTAATGTTAAATACTTCAAGATATTTGGAAGCAGATGTTATATTAAGAGAGGTGAAGACATAGGAAGTTTGATGCTAGGAGTGATGAAGGTATCTTTCTGGGTTATGCTACTAAAAGTAAGGCCTACCAGTGTTACAATAAAATATTGAAGAAAATGGTTGAAAGTGAAAATGTTCAGGTTGATGAAGACTTTGGTACACTATCCAAAACTTGCGGATATGACTTTGATGATCAGGAGGATAGTACTGTTAGACACTAGGAACATTGAGAGGGGGGGTGAATCAGTGTTCCACAATTTGAATCTCAAATCAGATCTTAAACCATCAACAACAATATTTAACCTCTAATAACATCCACAACAAATAAATAGAAGGAAACATGCATGTTCATTAATAAGACAATGTGAACACCATAACACCAAGATTTTTAGGTGGAAACCCTATTAGGGGAAAATCCACCGTGGAGATTAATCCACAAAGTATACTCTGTTAAAGTATGATAAAAGGGGAATGCACTTGCATTCAGGAACACTACCTAGAGCTCATTGCTCAAGATACAAAAGAGGACTCACTGTCCAAAAGAAGTTTGGATTAAAGCTATTCAAAAAATTGATGCAGAGTGGCAGGGGAAGCAACACCTTTTCTCAAAAAATTCTCTCAAACACTCTATGTGCACACATCTTTTCACTATTCCTTTCAACAAAGCAACTTAATCACCAACATGAATCTCTCATCCAAACATCACTATAGGACTTTGGGATGATTTAAATACTCCCAACATGACAAATCATGATCATACAAACATATTTTGCACACAAAAACACTCACTCTCCCATCGATTCCAAACAAGCCCTTGCAACTTTGCAACATTCACCAATAGGAAATTCAAAATAAAAATTGATTAAAGGAATTAACCAGATAATGAAACATGGTTTTAGAATCCTAACACCATGCCCCACAAGTTCCCAAAAGCACAAGATCAAACACCCAACACAAATGTATTAAAAGATTGATTTACAAGCCATAAACAAGGCTTAACTAGGCATGCACAAGGAAGCTTTCAACTTGTCAAGGCACACCCCAACACCCCTAATTCCTTTAAAAGAATCCAAAATGTTCCCCAAGACCCCTTTCACATGTTTCATCCATTATATTTATTTAAAATACTCATATTTCAAAAGAAATGCTTACAAATGATCATTTTCTGGACTGTTTCAAGGTAAAACCAGACCTAGGGCATCACATAACTTTTGAAAACCTCAATTTTTCAATCTGAAACAAATTGCAGCATGTAAAGGAGTCCTAAATCTACCAATCCACCAAGTTTCAAATTTTTTCCATAGTGGAAATGGGAATTACATCCATTTTGGTGACCAAACCCTTGTTTTGCAAGGTTTCAGACCCACTTTCACTAAAATTGATGTAACTTACTCAATACTTGATGAAAACAAGCCAAATCACCACCAAAAGAAAGTAGACTCTGCCATCTTTCAAACCATGCTAATTGGGAGCCCGTAAAATAATGTACCAAAACGTACCAAGCACGGGAATAGTGAAAAAAGCTGAAAAAATAGAAAAACAGAGTTTTTTATTATATTTAATGCTTCAAAACTTCATCCAACTTCATGCCTCGACCCAATGGAGGCTATTTAAACATGTTTTACACCTTTCCCAATTCCCTCAACTGATTTTTGGAGGGAACCGTTGGTTTTTGTGTTTACATCATTAATGGTGAAATTACATCAAATTAACATGACTACTTTGCATTTTTTGAAGCAACTTTCAATCCTAACACCTATGACTTCTAAAACCATTCCAATGGCTTCAAAATAGCCTTATTACATCATTAAGACCTAAATCTTTCATATACAAGTACAAATTTAGGATTTTTCCTTCTCAAGGCTACATGACTACATTTAGTGCAAGATTGCAATATTTCACATTTTGACTCCAAAACTCAAAAAATCACCCTATAACATGCTTGATGGTCTTGTTAGACCTTATTCATGACAAAAGACCTCAAAAATACTCATACTAACCAACTAACCATCATTCACCATTATATAATAAAAAATGGAGGATGAGGTGTAGGTGCTCCTACACCAAATATGAACTGAGAAAACAACATCTCTAAATGCCTGGATCCAGTTCCAATGAAGCATAGGAAGACTAATTCTGGAACTTCTGTCCAATTCACACTTCTTCTTTATTATATGTCTGCTTAACAAGATTTAATTGTTATATGTCGGATTTAAACAAAATATAATATTCTTCCATAAGTCGGCTCAAATCACCAATTAGAACTAATGTGTACCCACACAAGTCGGCTAGACTATAGTAGGGACCCAAACCAAAATTCCCAATATAAGAAATAGTTAAACACATACTCCTCATACATCCGGAACATGCCATACACAACAGGTCGGCCATAATGAGAAAGTAAGCAATAAATTATTCTATCAAATCTCTAAACTCATACATGGATCAATGTAATATCATAAAACTTATCAAACATATAGTATGCATGATTGAAAAGAACCCCTGGGGATCCACACAATAAAATAATGATCCAGTAAAGTATCCACATCAATTTACCAACTAGATACTATGTTCTTCATGCATTCTACCGGTAGAGTATTGACTTCTACTTTCATTGCCAGTAGGAACTGCTTCTAAACTGCGGACCACACTACTGACTCTAATTGCCATCAATGACAACACTAGCAGCCAAAAACAATCTCCTAAAGCCATATGCCAACAATCTCCCCCTTTGGAATTGATGGCAACACTTAGTGAAAAATGACTAAGTGTTGAAACCAAAATTCAAAACTTCACAGCACAACAAAACATTTGCAAAAACTACAATAAAATATTATTCCCCCTTTGGATGTCAAGGCATTTTTCACTGCATTCTCTCCCCCTTTGACATCAATGACAAAAATTTCACTACTTTCCTTAGCTTATTTACTACACTTCTTCCTTACTGCATTCTCTCCCCCTTTGTTGAAGCAAAATTTGAGGAATTGCAACTACCACACAAATCATAAAATTATTTTATACTTAACTTTCATTTCAGGGAGAAATTTCTTCCAAGAGTACACTACAATCCCAATAGCAATTATCAAACTATTATTTTCTGATGTTTTGTTGATGAATTGAACAAGGGATTCAAGAATGGTAATGGTTTCTGCTAACTTTTCTCATTTCTTTAAAACTTCAACCATTTGCTCTAATATGCATTTAGTCAGGTCCTTCACTTTCTAGGTGTCCATAAGAGTAATTTTAGCAGAGTGAATCTTTGCATGCTCAACTTGTAGCTCATGAACTTTCTTCTTCACTTCTTCATCCTTGTCCTGAACCATACTGTAGTCCTGTCTGATTCTGACAAGATCATTCTCAATTTATTCCAACTTATCCTTGTATTTTCCAACCATGACAGGCCACCTGAGACAATAATTGAAGATCTTATTCACTAAGTCAATGCATTGTCTTAGTATATTCATTTTCTTCTTCAGTTTGGCGAGAGATAGCCTAAACTACATCTTTAGATGTGAGATTATTTCCTCTTCTTTTTTGTCCTGAGACACAGAGTCCATAGCTTCCTTGATACATTCAATAAATTCTTTCAGAAGCACATTCTCCAGACTTTTCAGTTCAATGTTGTTATCAATAAAGTATCTTCCTAGAGTGCCCTCAATGAGGTCATGTTCATAAGATGGACCATTTATCCATATGTCAGTTATCTTTTGCATTCCATTTTCTTCTTGAACAATCTGCAATATCTTTTCTTTGAGTAGGGGACCTTCTTCATCACTTTCTTATGTAATTACCACAACCGGTTCAACTAGTTTTGGTTCATCTCTTGGAGTATATTCCTCAGAGTCTTCATCA
This sequence comes from Sequoia sempervirens, assembly GCA_007258455.2. Taxonomy (NCBI): domain Eukaryota; kingdom Viridiplantae; phylum Streptophyta; class Pinopsida; order Cupressales; family Cupressaceae; genus Sequoia; species Sequoia sempervirens. Next base: position 192,160,887 of record VDFB02270651.1, read on the forward strand.
ACTACATCCACAACTATCTACTTTTTTACCTTTTCCTTCAACTTTCGTTGAATTAGGCGTCAAAGGAGTGTCACCAACCAACTCTCTTTCTCTCTTCAACTTTTTCTTTGACTTACTAGAGGATGATCCAATTTCAATTGCTTTTACCAAGAGAGGAATACCAAACTTTCCTAACAAGTCTCCAAAGAAGTTCTCATAAACTTGTTCACCATTTTCAAAAAAATTGAAATGCTCAAAGATTTGCTTGCAAGCTGGCATATTTGCTTCCATACTACATTGTAATTATGAGGCAAGAAATTCAGGAAATACATCATAATGCATATAGCCAATGTGCCAAACCTGGAAGAGTAATCTATATCCTTCGTCAATTGCACATTCTCCATCAGTTGATCCTTCAGCAATTCACAGAGTTCGAAGTCTTCATTTTCTATTATCATCTTGTGCGAAATATAGACTGCGCCTGTAGAGGTTGCACCTTCCCTATTTCTGAAGAAGATCTTGTATGAAATTCCATATGCGATATACTTTGTTAATGGGTCTTTGATCGATGTAATTATCAACGCCCTCTAATATCCTTTTACACCGGTTAGGGCTTCGACTTCAACATTTTGAATCAATTTCTTTTTCAGAACATCACCAACATTGCACAAACCTAGTAGAATTCTGATTACATCCTTAGAAATTTGATAGGGTTTATCCAGAGTATGGATATCACCATCCAATATGTTCAAGATTAACCGGATTACCTCCACGTTGATGAAATAAGGAAATTCATTCCAGATATCCAGATTCTTGTGTTTCGCTCCTCCAAGCTTCTTCAATTCAACGTGAGACAACAAATTTCTTACATCCCTAACCTTTTGACTACTAAACTCATCCAGAATTGATGTTCCTTTAATTTGTTTCATTTTCCGTACTGAACAAGGTTCTACCGATCACAAAATAAGTATAAAATTGATAATCAACAAAAATATCTAGAAATTCGCCACTAATTTGGCTTTCACTCCTTCAAAATTTTGCTGAAAAATGGTTCTCCAACTATTCTCCTTTGGTAAACGGTGACAAATGAGAGTTTCAAATTCCCTTTTATAACTTTTCACACCTAAATTTCTTATCGCATTAAATGCTTTTCCCTAAAAGTCTCGGTTACACTATTTTCAAACAACAAGAGAGAAATCCATCTGCGGACCTTCAAGAAGTGATCACCAGTAAATTTGAGAATGAATAACACATCTACAAACAACTTCCTGCAATCCAGAACCAACTACACATGGGGGGACAAAATATTTTCATGGAAAACTCCCCCTAGGCCAATGGCCTGAAATCAATTGTCGGATGAGCTACCAGAGGGAGCTTCTAGTACAATCTTATTACCTTCATCAGATCCATTCTTCTTTACCCATGTTTTTTTCATCTGATCTCTTATCTCTTCCACAGATGCTTTTCCTTTACCTTTATCACTTTTCTGTGAATTTCTACCTTGATGTTCCTAACCTCTTTTATTCATGTTTTTGTTTCTGCAGACTCTTGCAATGTGACCAAATTTGTTACAATTATAGCATACTGGATATTTCTATCTATATCGTCCATTCCATTGATTTCCTCCTGATCTGCACTAATTAGCAATATGTCCAAACCTTCCACAGATATAACATTTAACATCCCTTTTTCTGACAGACATGCTTCTGCATTCTAATGACTTATGACCAAACTTTTTGCAGTTAAAATGTTGACCCAAAAATGATGGATTGCCAGAACTTATCTTACTTCTACACTAAGAAGCCATATGCCCAAATTTATTACAAACAAAGCAATATCCATTAAATTTTTGAGCATTAGGTTGCCTTACTGGATATCTTCTGCCTTTGTTCTTCTTTTCAGGGTCCTTTTGTTTAGATCCGAAGCTCACATTCTTCACATAGCCAAGACCTCACCTATCATTTGCATCCTTTTGTCCTTTAGTTATTTCATCAAGCTAAGCAAAACTGATCCTAAACTTCTCCTTAAACTCATTTGTAGTGGCAAGCTCATCTCTGAGAATAACTACCTATCTCTCAAGCTCTTGTTCATTGTTTCTGGATTGTTGCAGTTCATTCTCCAATTGAATGAATCCACTATTTATTCTGTTGTATTCCTCAGATTTCTCTTTCAAGGACTAGGCCAGATTCTCCTCATTCTTCTTTCTTTCTTCACTCTCTTCAGTTAACTTTATTTCCATAGATTTTGTTTCAAGCTTCAGAGCAGTATTGTCCTTAGCAAGCAAATCACATTCTTTTGTTATTTCTTTTAGGGTTTGATTCAGATGAACATCTTCCGGGCCTCTGCTTTCTTTTTGCTTCAACTGACCATATATTTCTTTCCTCTTTTCCCTTGACTCATTTATTTTATCCTTTAATGATTGAATGAATTTTTTGGCAGCCACAAGGAATGCTTTTAGTTCCATGACCTTTGCTTTAGACTGATCAAGATCATCAATTTCCACCATAAGCTATTGTTGAAGACCACCTGTGTCCATTGTAATCCAAGATCCACCTCAAGTTATTAAAATTATAAGAGGAACCTACTTTGATATCAATTGTTGGACACTAGGAACACTGAGAGGGGGGGTGAATCAGTGTAGTGTTCCACAATTTGAATCTCAAATCAGATCTTAAACCATCAACAACAATATTTAACCTCTAATAGCATCCACAACAAATAAATAGAAGGAAACATGCATGTTCATTAATAAGACAATGTGAACACCATAACACCAAGATTTTTACGTGGAAACCCTGTTAGGGGAAAAACCACCATGGAGATTAATTCACAAAATATACTCTATTAAAAGTATGATAAAAGGGGAATGCACTTGCATTCAAGCGCATTTCTCAAGATACAAAAGAGGACTCACTGTCCAAAATAAGTTTGGATTAAAGCTATTCAAAATATGAATTGAGAAAATAACATCTCTAAATGCCTAGATTCAGTTCCAATGAAGCACATGAAGACTGATTCTAGACCTTCTGTCCAATTCACACTTCTACTCTATTCTTCTTTACTATGCTCAGCAAAAACCCTTCTGCTACACAAACAAAATTCTCTTGACAGATCTTTTGATAATACCTCATGTAGTTGTTCTGCACTTTTTTGCACACACACCTTCTCACTACTTCGTACACCACTCCACATCTCTATCTAAAAATGATTTTCCGATCTCACATATATATCCACTTAACAAGATTTTATTGTTAAATGTCGACTTTAAACAAAATATAATATGCTTCCATAAGTCGGCTCAAATCACCAATTAGAACTAATGTGTACCCACACAAGTCGGCTAGACTATAGTAGGGACCCAAACCAAAATTCCCAACATAATAAATAGTTAAACATATACTCATGCATCCAGAACATGCCATACACAACAGGTCGGCCATAATGAGAAAGTAAGCAATAAATTATTCTATTGAATCTCCAAACTCGTACATGGATCAATGTAATATCATAAAACTTATCAAACAGATAGTATGCATGATTGAAAAGCACCCCTGGGGATCCACACAACAAAATAATGATATGGTGAAGTATCCAAATCAATTTACCAACCAGATACTCTATTCTTCGTGCATTCTGTCGGTAGAGTATTGTCTTCTACTTTTATTGCCGGTAGGAGCTGCTTCTAAAGTGCGGACCACACTATTGACTCCAGTTGCCATCAATGACAACACTAGTAGCCAAAAACAATATTCTAAAGCCATATTCCAACAAGTACAAACAAAGGAAAGCAAGTTCAGACTACAAATCAAGTGCAAATCAATCTGGTAAATCAAGAAAATGAAGAAGGAGAAACTGGTGAAAGAGCGAAGAAAGATCAGAAGAGCCTGAAGTTAAAGAAAATCCTAAGAAGACTCTGAGGTATGTAAGATTGAATCATTCAGAAGATTAGATTATAGGTGATAAGAACAAAGGTGTCTAGACTAGGAGAAAGATTGCAGAAGAGTATTGCTTGATTTCAAAGACTGAGCCTACTAGTGTGAATGAAGCATGTACAGATGAGCATTGGATTGAAGCAATGAAAGAAAAGTTAAAATAGATTGAAAAGAATGATACATGGATTCTTGTTCCCAGACCTAAGGATAAGAATGTCATTGGAACCAAATGGGTCTTTAGAAACAAACTGAATGAGCAAGGTGAAGTGGTTAGAAACAAAGCAAGATTGGTATGTAAAGGATATTCACAAATGGAAGGAATTGATTTTGAAGAGACCTTTTCCCCTGTTGCTAGAATTGAAGCTGTAAGATTATTTCTTGCCTATGCTACTCACAAGAACTACAAATTTTATCAAATGGATGTAAAATCAGCTTTTCTAAATGGTGAATTGGAAGAAGAAGTGTATGTTGAGCAACTTGATGGATTTCAGTTGACTGATAAAGAAGATATGGTGTGTCGGTTGAAGAAAGCATTGTATGACTCAACCAAGCCCCTAGAGCATGGTATGCTAGATTAGACAAGTATTTGTTGAAGCTTGATTTAACAAAGGTACTAATTGATAGTAATTTGTATTTCAAGAATGATGATAAAGATTTGATTGTTGAAGTCTTTGTTGATGATATTATTTTTGGAGGAGATGATGCTTTGTGCATGAAGTTTGCTAATGAGATGTAGAATGAATTCGAGATGTCTATGATTGGTGAAATGAAATTATTTTTGGGATTGAAAATTACTCAGTTAGATAAAGGAATTTTTATATCTCAGTCCAAGTATGTGAAGGAATTGCTGAAGAAGTTCGGTATGGAAGATTCAAAGCCAATTGGTACACCCATGGTGATCAGATGCAAGTTGAAAATAGAAGATGATTCTTTGAAAGAAAATTAGACAAGATATAGACCAATGATTAGTGGATTGTTGTACTTAACTCAAACTAGGCCTGATATCAAGAATGTTGTATGTATTGTTGCAAGATTTCAAGCTAATCCAAAAGAATCTCATGTGACTGCTATGAAGAGAATTTTTAGATACTTGAAGGGAACTGTTGATCTTGGCCTATGGTATCCTAAAGATGATGATCTTACTTTGAGTGCCTTTACTGATGCTGATTGGGCAGGAGATGTGAATGATAGAAAAAATACTAGTGGTGGAGCATTTTTCTTTGGTAATAAGCTAATTTCATGGTTAAGCAAGAAGCAGAATGCCATTTCCTAGTCTACTGCAGAGGCGGAATACATTGTTGCTGCTACTAATTGTACTCAATTCCTGTGGATGAAATAAATGTTGAAGGATATCAAAATTATATATGATGAGCCTATTGCTATATTCTATGATAACTCAAGTGCTATTAAAATTTCAAAGAATTCGGTGATGCATTAAAAAACAAAGAATATATCTATCAAGTTTCACTTTTTGAGGGAGAAGGTAAGTGAAAAGGAAGTCAAATTGGAGTATGTGCCTACTAAGGAGCATATTGTAGACATCTTTACCAAGCCATTTCCTAAGGATAATTTTGAGTATCTTAGAGGGAAGTTAGGGGTGATTACCCCTCCTAATCAGAACTAAGGATGCATTGCATTGCATCAGTCCATGCATTTCATAGTCATATCTTGTCTCAAATTGATGTTGTGGTGGCTGCTACTCAGGGGGAGTAGTCAGATGTTCAAAAATTTAGATATATGGTTCAAACCTTAGAGAAATTTTTCATTGATGTCAAAGGAGAAGAAGATTCATGTGAAAAACTAGTGATTATCTAAGGAGAAGAGCCTTATGGGGAGAAATATTATGTGAAAGTGTTGAGGAGAAGATGAGTCAAAACCTAAGCAGGAGTTAGTTGCGTTAATGATGTTTTTCACATCATGTGTTGACATCAATGCCAAAGGGGGAGATTGTTGGATGTTGCGGTTGTGTTGATGATATGTGGTTGTCATTGATGTCAACACTACTAGCATAAATGTATTTGAAGTTGTATATGTCGAGGACATTGAGAAAATTGTAATAAATGAGTTCTAGGTTGTCAGTGGTGAAGTGTAGTTTAGTATGGTGGTTATTTCTATACGTTGTTGATCAGAGGTTGTGGACTAAAGGGTTTGTTGCTGAGTGTATCTAGTTTATCCACGTTGAGTTTCAGAGATCTGCATGAAGATTTGATTGAGTTATGAAGATTTCCATTCAGACAATTTTTTTGTTTCTTCAGTTGGTGTTCCTGATTGAAGATGGAGTTATTTCAGTTAGTTCAGTTGTTGCAGGTGCTTCTCTTGTGATTTGTGATGCTTGTGGATGTTTCTAGATCATGCTGTATCTTTTTTGCACATCCGCATTGATCATTGTGATCGTGGTTGGCAATTTTCTCGTGTGTTCATGTTTTTCTTGTTCTTGGCCAACATAGTGTTTGTAGCATGTTGTGGATCTTCAAGGAGAAATTAATTGAACTATCTTCATGCTGGAGATGTTGATTTGGGTCCTCACTAAGTTGTGGCTGACTTTAGTTGATTCGCATTGATAATCTTTAATGTTTTGGGATGACATTTTATATTCATTTTATTATTTCTTTGTGGCTGACTTGTAGCGATGAAATTTCATGTTGTGGATATATAAGAGAAATTTTTTGTTCAAATTTAAGTGTGAAAAAGGTGTTCTTTTGTGTGTGTGTGTGAATAATGTTCTAAATCATTTGAAGGCAAAGCAAAGTGTGAAGAAGTGTGAAGAAGAGTGAAGAAGTGTTCATGTGCTTAATTGGAACTATAATTAGGCATTAGTAGATGCTATTTTCTTAGTTCAAAATCCATATGGCTTTAATCTGAATCTCTTTGTAAGATAGTGTGTCTTCCTTTGTAATTGAGTAGTGAGCTCTAGGCAGTGTGCCTGAATGCATGTGCATTCCCCATATTTCATTTTCATTATACTTTTAACAGGGTATAATCTTGTGGACTGACCTCCACCATGGTTTTTCCCCTAACAGGGTTTCCACATGTGTTTATGATGTGTTGATGATTTATGTTTTCATGGTTAATAATCAGATCAGAGAATAAATTTAATAAGTTGAATAAGTCTTGAATTTATGTGAAAATGGATTCACCCCCCTCTGAGTTGTCTACCCTTGTATTTCAAACAAGAGTAAATGAAAATCCTAAACTAACCTGTAGAAGGTAGATCATACCTCAAAACAGTGTTTGAGGTGTATCCCATTGAATAGGATAGGCAGAGCTTCTTCATCCATTTTTGACAATTGAAAAGCATTGTGCTCCTTGCACTCAATAATGACAAACAGGCCACTCCACATACTGTCAAAATTATTGTGCTTTCCTAGCTTTCTCTTTAACTCATCCCACTTAAGCACATCTCCCTCTTTAAACACCCTAGGTGTTGCTTTCTTGTCAAAAAATTTCTTTGTTTGGAGTTGATGTAACTCCATTGTTTTCATGGCTTTATCCCTTGTTTCCTCCAACTCCATGAGTTGTGCATATCTGACAACCATTGGATCCTCTTCCTCAAACATCTCAAGCTAGTTCATAATGTCAAGAGCAAGAAGCTCAATAGATAAAGGCAGCCTTTCCTCTTTACCCTACACCAGCATATAAGGGGAATTTCCAATGGATTTTTTTGGAGTTATTATATCTTCCCACAAGGCAGATTTTAACTTGGTGTGCCAAGTTCTCTAGTTATCCTCCAAAATCCTTTTGATAATTATGATCAGGTTCTTATTTGTTGACTTTTCCAAACCATTACCTTGAGGGTAATAGTTTGATGATGTATTCAGGTGAATACCATTTCTGATAGCCCAATCACTTACTCTCAATCCGACAAAGGCTAAAGAATTATCTAAAATGATTGATTCAGGTACTCCAAACCTGGTAATTAAATCATCATAGAAGTTCAACACAACACTTTCATTGGATTCTTTTAAAGCCACTGCTTTAGTCCATCTTGTAAAGTAATCAGTTGCAGTAAGTACCCACCTGTGGCTTGCACTTGAAGGTGGGTTAATGGAACCTATGAAATCAATGCCCCATCTCATGAAAGGTTGTTCCACTTGAATTGGATGCAAGGGTAACACTGACAACATCTCCTTGCTTACAAAAATGGCACATTTCACACATGTTCTTGCCCAAGCATTGGCATCCTTAAACAAGCTTGGCCAATAATAGCCAACTCTCTTTATTTTCCATGTAGTGGTTCTTGGGGAAAAATGACCCCCAGTAGTTCCATCATGGAACTCATGAAACACTTTATCCACTTGATCATGATCAATACACCTTAAAAACACACCATTAAGGTATTTTTTTGAAAAGAACATTACCAACCAACACATAGGGGATGGACTGGCGTCTAAATTTCTGAAAATGAGCTAGAAATAGGAAAGGAAACAGTTATGGTTACTGCTAATGAACCTACAATTGATGCACTAGCAACAGGGGAAAGTTGGGTACAAGATATGACCCATTTCGTGCAAACTGGTGAGTGTCCTCTAGGTTTAGAAAGTTGCTCACACAACCCCTTCCCCCTCACAAGCTTAGTTATTTTTATGTCTATGTCATACTCCATTACCTTTTTAATCCACCCAACCCTCTTTTCATTTAGGTCCCTGCTTAACAAAAACTCCTTCACACTAGGGTGAGCAACCATTAAATGTATCTTGTTATTAGAAATCAAAGGATTAAATTTTTTTAGACTTATGATAACAACTACATGCTTTTCCACAAAAGTATACCTCTATTTGTAATCCTCTAAACCTTGACTGAAAAAAGAAATAGGTTGTTCTAAACCATCATCATTGTATTGTACCAACATTGTAGAAATGGTGTCTATGCTACCAAAGGCATACAAAATGAATGTTTTTGAAAATTTTGGATTTACCAAAGTAGGAGTTGTTGCTAAATCCTCCTTTATGGCTTCAAAACTATGCTTGGCCTCCTTGGTCTAGTTGAAACTTGCATTTTTCTTCAACATGGCAATTAGTGGTTTCAAGAGATTAGCAATATCAAGAATAAACCTTCTAACAAAATTGATTCTGCCAAGAAAACTTTGCAACCCCTTTTTATGGCTAGATAAAGGAAAATCCAAAATGACACTTACTATTTCTGGATCAATGGTGATCCCCTACTTTGACACTACATGTCCTAAAAGCTTGCCTTCATGGACAGTAAAAATTCATTTTTTGGGGTTGAGGGATATACCAAACTTCCTACACCTCTGAAATACTTGCTTCAAATGTGGAAGATGCTCATCTGCATTCTTAGAAAACACTATTATGTCATCAAGGTAAATGAGCACAAGTTTATAAATTAGACCTTGAAATGCCATGTCCATTTCCCTTTGAAAAGTGGCACCAACATTGGGCAGGCCAAATGGCATCCTTTTATAGGCCATGGTGCCCCATTTCATGGTAAAAGAAGTCTTATACTGGTCTTCTTCTTTAAATAAGACTTGGTTACAGCCTGAATAACCATCAAGTAATGATAATCTTTCTAAACCAACTGCTACTTGTAAAATCTGCTCCATAGAGGGCAACGGATAATGATCTTTTAATGAGGCTCTTTTGAGGTCTTTAAAGTCTACACAAAGCCTAATCTCTTTGTTTTTATTTCTAACCAGGATAAGGTTAGAGACCCTTGAGGTATGTCTGATTGGGAAAATAATGCCTCCCTCAACCAACTTGGTCAATTCTTTTATCATAAGAGGCTCAAGTTTGGGATTTAAAGGCCTTTGTTTTTGCCTAATAGGTTTTGCATTTGAATCTAATTCTATGGTATGCTAGGAAATTTGGAGATCAAAACCCTTTAAATCTGAATATTCCCATGCAAATACATCTTGAAACTCTTGACAAAGAGCAATAAAAGCTTGCCTATCTTCTTATGAACAAATTTTACCAATTTTAAGGAGCTTACCTTTGAATATCTCAAGCTCTTCATAATGTTCCTCCACCTTCATGCTAGTCTTACTCTTTTTGAGTTGATCATCAATGCCAAAGATAGATTCCAAGGTGACTAGACCCTTGGGTAGCTTGTTAGTCCTCAACTGGATGATTTGATCATCATATTGTTGCTTTAGCTTATCTTGGTTTACCACTGAAAATTCATCATCTTCTAGCAAAAAACTCAAAACCTGTTCATCACTCTCGAAAACTTTCTAGTGAATGTTATTATCAGGAATAGGTCTAACGACTACTTTGACATACTGCTGCACTTTTTCCTTCCTAATCTCATTTGGTATATCAAACTGAGCCCCTATTGCAACTAACCTATCTGTATGTTTATTCTGATTCCTAAGAATAGAAACCAAATTGAAAGTAGTGAATTCTTCTATCATGTCCCACACTCTATGACTTCAAAAAATCATTTTTTGTAACATGTAGACCCCTTACCTGATTTACAATCAGCTCACTATCACCATATACCTATAAGAAACCAATCTTCCTCTTCCTAGCCCATTCCAACCCCTGAATCAAGCCTTCATACTCAAAAGTATTATTAGTACATGAAAATGCAAAAAAAAAAGAAGAATAATACTTGTCACCTTGTGGGGACACAAGCATTGTACCCTGACCAACTCCATTCTTGCTTCTAGAGCCATCAATTTTTTTTTTCCATACTTCATCTTATTGTTCTAACTATTGTTCTACCCTCTTTTCAAGGTTTGGGATAACTGCATCAGGTTCATGCATCATATGCACACCCAAACCAGTTTCTTCAATGTTGTCATTTGGGTTATCCACAATATTTTTTGCTGCCCACTCATTTAACAGTATATTTGATACACTTTCAGCTTGCAATTCTTGAGCAACAACAAGCTCATTATCATCAAAAACAACAGAGTTGGCATTAACAGTGCTTGGTATATAAGGCTAAATGTGGTCCTTGGCAAGTGATTCAGATTTAATGATTGCTTTTGTCCCATATCTAGTCCTAAATATCATGTGGGACCAATATAAGGACAAGTAACCTCCTATTTTGGCAGTGAAATCCCTTGATAGACACAAGGAAAAATGAGGTGGTAAATCAATGGAAAATATATCCCGAGGGATGGAGAAATTGGGGCAGGCATGTAAAGTAAGGCTTAAAACCTTAATGACACCTATGGTGTTAATGATTGTCCCATCAAGTTGGACCACTCCCTTTTCAAGAGGCTAATATTTCAATCCTAACCTATCAACAATTTGTTTGGGCATGAAATAACTACTTGCCCCTAAATCTACCATGCAATTATGAACCAACTTATCCCCTATTATCAAAGATACATAAAAAGGGGGAGGTTTGACATCTTTACCTAGCCGCTTATTGTTGTCTTGAGGTGTATTTGTAAAAACAACCTTGACTTGACCTACTGGAACATCACTTGAAACACTTAAGTCAATTAAGGAAGATTGCAATAAATCCTTTTGAATTGGGATGGATAAAGAATCCCACATTGTTATGGTTACATTCGTTTTCTTCATGGACTCAATAATGTTAAAATGTGCAACAACGTTTACCTTTTGATGGGTTCTTGCAACAAAAGGGTTTGACTGCAAGTGGGTTGATTGGGGTTGGCTCCCAAGTTGTTCTTTACTAGTGCCTTGTGGATTTCTTTGTAAAATGTGTTTTACTTGAGGATTGGATGGGCCAACAGCTTCCTTGTCCTTATTTTTTGTTTGTCCAATCTCAAAATCCCTCTTCTTGGCTCTAGTATTGGTTGCTATTGGAGACTCATCTCTATTCACTCCACAAAACTCCTCTCCTTGCTAATTTAGGAGAGTTGTATCACTTGCAAGGAGATCCTGTTGTTGTGGAGATTCATCATTAGGCATGTTCTGCACACTTGACACATTTTGTACCATCAATGCTTGATTGATAACCCCATTTGAACATGTAGCTTGGTTATGGGGTTGGTTGTAGGGAAAGCACCACTCATAATCTATTACAAGGTTATTCTGAATAGGTACAAGATCTCTAGTTGCATTGATTGGAATTAGATTATATGGTTGAAAAGGCCTTGGATTGAGACTTTTCCTTGCACCTTGGTAATTCCCCTGATATGACTAACTTTGACCTTGATTTTGAAGTTGATAAGGCTTAAAACCTTGGAATTGTTGCTTCTTAATGCTCACTAGCTCATTGTGAAAGGACTAAAGTATGCTTTCAATCTTTTGCTGACTATTTTTAATCTCCTGTAATTTCGGAGATGGACTTGGGACAACAATTTCTTGGATAACAACAACTAGTAAAGGGGCTATTTGAGGTGTTGGCAAGGTCATAGGAGGTTGTATATCAGGGAATATGGGCATAGGAGGCCTAGGAGCAATTCTTCCAGCTTGTATGAGGTTATTTTAAGCCCTTACAACTATGTCATAAGATAATGGCAACGTGTTTCTGCCCATTGACTGTATCATAACAATAATTTCACTATTTAAAGCTCTTAAAAAGTAAAGAAATGCATACTCAGCTAGAGGTCTTGTGGTTTCTAGAATTTTTCCCCATGTTCTTTGGAAATGGAAGTTTAAGTCCGTCATCCGTTCATCAGGAGCTCTCTTGATAGTGGTAAGCTACTCCACTAATGACAAGTTGTCATACTTATCTTCAAACTACTTGCATAATACTTCACCTAGTTCATCCCATGTTCTAATGGAGTTAACTATTAAAACCCTGAACCATTGAAGTGCACTACTATGTGGTGCACTGAACACATATTTTCCACATCTTTGATGTGCTCAACTAGTTTGGTTTGATCCTCACCTGTGAAATATGGAATACTCTTGAGGGAAGCCATGGGAATATCATCATGTTGAGCTAAATTTAGCAGGCTACCTCCATTAAAGGTAACAAAGGCTTGATTCCTTGGAATGCCATTGGTGGAGCGAAAATTTGTTGCCTCACAGGAGGATTTGAAACTCTCACTGCAGGTGGAGTTGAAACTACTTTCCTTGATGAAACATTAACTCTTTTTGTTGTTCTACCTCTTCTCCTACGTGGTGACAACTTCAAGTATTCAAAAGGAACAAAACTTCCTCTTGTCTGGATTTTTTTCATAAGCTATTTGCAGCATTGGTTTTTCTACTACTTTCCACACTCAAAGTTTCCATATATGCATATTTGACCTCTTAAAGGATTGAAAAATTCTAGTTGCATATCAAAACTAGAAATAAACATATACTTTCTAAATTATCCTGATTAGAACAGTCCCACCGGGCGTGCCAAAACTGTTATACTCTCAAATTTGCACCCCTACTAAGTTGTAGAACTTAGCAATTTGGAGCAACATGGGAAAACTCCTATGCTGTGGGTCACCTAAACTTGGAGTGGACCTGCAGATAAGGATGACTCCTAAATGGTAATCACCTAATATACTCCACTGCTTTGTCAAGGAAAAGGGTAAGAAAGAGTACATAAAAATGAAACTAACCCTGTGGTGATACACCAAAATTGATTTCCTAGACCTATACCCTTGATTTAAAACACAATTTTCTCAAAAAACTTGGCTTAACTTAACACAACTCAGATATTTTTATATATTAATGCCTAAGTATTTCTCAAGGTGGCTTGGTTCTCTTAACACTTTTGAAGGAAAGGAGTTTTTTCACAACTAAAAATAGCTATTTGAACCACCACACATCTTACAACCTACAAAAATATATGTTTATTCTACCTAAAGGTGCTAAAATGAGACAAATATTGAAGGAGTTACCAAAACTCACAAGAACATTCATCAATCACCACATTGCACACAATGAGATAGCTTCAAAGAAGGTAAACATTCAATTTCATTAATAAAAAGGTGTTACATACTGCTATACATGTCTCATATTGAGTCACAATGCAATCCTTTGCCTGAAAAAGCTCCAAAATAAGCTACAATGCCTATAGAAAGAAAGAAAGAACTTCTTTCAAAACTCAGTTTGAAGTTACTCATGCAATTTTTGAAACAATTGTCCCACACATGTCCTTCTAGAAACTTTGGTCAAATGCAGCAAAAATTCCAAAAACGAAGCTTCCAAAACTCCAAAATGCCATCCAAATGAAGAAAAGTCAAGCCAAGACCCAAGTCACACCAAAAGCATGACAAAACTGCCTTCAAAAGGTCTCATTCCCTCCAAAAATTAGTCAAAATAACCCACACACCTTCCCCATGTTGGTCAATCATCATTATGTCTCCAAGCCCGTCTCCAACTGCTTTGACTCACACCCCTTCTGTGTTTACAAAAGCATAAGACCCAACTATAATCACTTGACTGCATTTACAAGACATAACTCTTCATTTTGCATCTAAAATAGTATTTTGATTTAATGATTTATAACAATATCATTCAAATCAAATGCTTTACATGTTAAAAAAAATGCAAAATTATAAAGGTCTTAATTCAACCATGTGAGGAAAATAAATGCAAAACTGACATAAGTTATCAAGGCATCTACATTTAGCATATATAAGGAAAAATAACATAAGGCATAAAACTTGTAAGTGAGCCCACACCATACATTAATTTGTGTTGCAATTTTTTAAAAAAGGTGAAAATCACCTTATGAGGTCGACATGCACTAGGGTAGAAAACCTAAAACAAAAACAATGCAAATGAAAGAAAAGAATTTCATTCCTCACCATCGAACTTCTGGAGTCTTCTTCCTAGCCACCATAGGGTTTGCACAGTGGATCAATCATGGCAGATTTTGGTGTTTTAGAGGGGTCCACTTCATAATTTCTAGCAAACCATGACTTCCTTATGCTTGGGTAAGCATTCCCTATTTTTTCATTGCATTTTTTGAAGGAAAATCTGCTCAAACTTGAGCTCACTTGCAGAAAAATAAATGTATTTAATATCTTGTGCTCTCTTTAGTAATTAACACACATTTTCTTGAAGATTGCTTGCTTTTTCTAAAGGTTTCTTGCTATCTAGGCTACAACCATACAATTTTATGTGGGTCACAAGGCACTTTTTGAAGAAATAAAAGTACTTTCTTTGTATATCTTGTATGAATCTTGTATTCTCCTGTAGATTTCATTTTCCCCACTCTACAAATACAAAGGATTTCTGCTCTTTCATGGCCACGTGATTATATGGTTATTGGTTTTTGGATTTCACATAAGCATTTTAAAAGAAAAGATGAAAATGCTTGTCTTTTTTTTCTATAGAAAATGCTCATTTCGAGCTCTGTGCTTCTGTGAATAAAATGCTTCTCTTTTGAGCCTCTATTTGCAGTGTTGGGCTTTTCCTCTTTTTGAAACAGGTCATGGTAACTCCATTATACATTATATGAAGAAAAAATGAAGAAATCTCCCCATACTTTGGCTTGGCCTCAGTGGGTCTGCACTATTAATATTGAGGGCTTTCTTTTCATTTGATAATAGTGAGACTTCTTTTTGTATAGAAACCCTAATGCGAGGGTTTACATCCCTTTGTATTTTGTTTTCTGCTTCATTTATTTGCACATATGGGTTCACTTGAAAAAGATCTGTTTCTGTGAAGATCAAATGATTTGCTAAATGATTCCATACCATTGCGCAATATGGGTATAATTCAAAGGCTTCACATCTTTTCCATTTCTCCATGAACACTACCCTCTTATTTGAAAACCCTTCTTTATTTTTTTTTCTTTCCTTGTATAAAAGAATTCTGGGCAAGAGACAAACTACCTTGCATCTATTTACATTCCTTTCATTATATGTGAAATAAAATGCTATTTCCATAACTCTCCTTTGACAAATGGAGCCCTTTGTGCTCGTTGTCCTTTCTCTTTATAAATGAGCTTAAAGTTGATCCTTGCTCTCTCTAGTTTGAGATATTTGATTTTAATTCCCTCACAAAGAGTGTACAGGTAATTAAGTAGGGCTTGTGTCTCTGATCAGTCAAGCTATTTAAAATAGATTTAATTCTTCAACTCTCTATAGTTTCCTTAAAGATTTTTATCTTCTTTGTCTTTGAAAACTAAGTGACCTTGCCTTAAGGAACTTCTTCATCACTACTATAAAGTATTCTCCTTGTACCTTCTGTCTTAATATCGACAAGGTATCGTGACATATTAGCACAATAAAATGAAACTATTGTATCTCCTTCTTTAAGTCTAATCATGCATTGCCTATTGACTGTCATAATTTTCAAGGTTACTAAACAATCAGTAAGGACCGTGCTTTGAAGCCTTCATGATTCATCTTTCATGACTGTGCTATTTCATACATGAGATTGAGATATGTAGAGTTGTCATTTGCAATTCTACCTTCTTGTTGATATATGACTATTTCCTCTATGTTCAAAAGACTGTCATGAACTTTTAGAGATTACAAAGATCTCCTTCAAAGCCTTCTCACTTCTAACAACCACGCTTAGTAGTCTTGAGTCCAAGTCACTGAAATACATGGTTGCCATGCTATTCTTTCTATCATGCATGCTAGACTGTGACCCTTTTCTGGTGACATAAAATTTTGTATGATGACAGTCATGGAGTAGTGAAAAAAATGAAGCTTCCTTTTATCACTAAATCTAAAATTTTTGATTGCACTCAACAAGTGCATGGCACTAAGCACTCTTTTGTGATTAACTTTCCTTAGAATTTCAAGTGACTTCCCACAAATAAGATAAGCACCCAGAGCTGAAACATAAACTATTGTCCTGAATGGAATGCTCATTCCATGGCAGAATAATGTGACTATTGTTGGAATAAGAAGCCTTTCTATAGGAAATTCCTTCTACTCCCAATGATGATGATGTAATGCATACAAATTTAAAGCATTACATTTACTCAAAACAACATACTCCTCCATTTCTTGCACATGTTTCTCTCTTACTTTGTTATATCTCAGTACTACTCATGATGCATAGCACTTGTCTCTTAAATGGATTTCAATAGCATTGTCTTTGATTTACATTTTCTCTTATCAATTGACTAACCATGCACCTATTTACTTTCAAATGCAAAGATCATTAAAGCATTTAGCTACATCATTTTTCTTTCATTTACATTGTGTTTCTCTTTGAGACAGAAAATACATTGTGGCCTTAACCATGCATTTTCTTGCTCACCTTTAGTTGCTCCACGTAGCTTATGATAGCTCCCGATAGAACTTGATAGCTCCTTGCATGCTAAGACAAATCATTGACCTGCATTGTTTGTAGTTTATTCCTCATTTCCAATTATGTTTTGAGTTAGCTATACTAGCCATGCCTCATGCCTCTAGGTTATGTCCTTTGTGATCCATCAATAAAAATCCATATCCTAAATCAAATAAAGCTCCACTTGTCATTTATGTTTCAGTCTTCATATCTCTTCCTGTGAAAGGTAGCCATTCTAAACCATCTATTTTTTGTTCCATGTCTGATTTATTGTGTTCCATGTGTCAATTATGTTGTGTATCTTTACCATTATCATAAAAATCATATGTTTCTTGGGAAGAGACAAACTGTTTTCATACTTGAATGATTTTTGTCCATGTTCTTGTTTCCTTCTTTATTGACCCTTGAAAATGATGACAATGAATACACATCGCATATCACTATTTAACTTGACTTTGGATCCACTTAAGAAGATTGAAAGACATATCCAGTAGAGTAAGATTTCCAATAAGAAAAAGTTGTTGAGGAACATGACTGGTAAACAGGTTTCCTTGATGCTCTTAATTAGTGAAGCACTGTATTTTGCATTTCTCTCCATGACTACCCCTTTTTAAACATGATGGCAGCCTACTGTTCGGTTCATTGTGAAATGATGAAGAGGAAACTTTCTACATAGTTTTGTTGCATCTATTGAATCTGATAATGAAATTTGATCAATTGGTATGATTTCATATAGATTTAATTTATAAAAATAGGTTTATCATCAATTTGATCAAGTTGCTCAATTTCCTATCCCTCCTAAAACACAAGAGGGAAGCATGTTGGGCTCAAACCTCATGGGAGCCACATTTTACTCCACATGTTGTAACCAGATGAGACAAAACAGTAACAAAGGTTTAACCTATATGTGCACAATGAGAAAACATGTTAGATAAACAAAGCATATGATAGATGTGTTTGATAACTCTCTTGTTTTCCTAGACATCTATGGTATGTAATCTATTTTAATGCAAATCAGGATCAAATCATATGTTTATAGATGTATGCACATATTTTGACTGGTTATCCCTCATTGTTCTAATAGCACTCTTCTCATAGATGTAGGGAACCTAGGAGAAACAAGGAGAGCATCAACTGGAAGCACGACAAGTGGGAGGGATTGAAAATGATGTCAGACAAAGCAGTAGGGATTTGTCATTCAGGAAATGGCAGGTCCCCTTTCTCTTTATGTGCATTATTTCTCTTTGTATCTGTACATGTATAGTTTTTTTCTATATATGCATTAAGATAGTGAGTCCCTCGGCTTATGAGGGATACTATACACTTCTCATTATCAATAAAGACTACACTTTGGAAATATTGTGCACTTTTTCCTATGTTATATGCATGTGCATAAGGCAATATAGTATTGTAGTCTTCTTATATTTCTTTATGCACATGAATGTGACATAGCAGAGTTAAAATGTACCTTCTTTTCACTTGTAAAATATATGCAACACTACTTGTTTGGGCTAGTAGCGAAAATAGGTAACATTTCCATTATGACATATGGAGCAAAGTTTCAAACAATTCAAATGCTAATAAAAGTGCATAAGTATATAATGTATTGGTTGCAAAGACAATGGTATTAAATGAAGTTTATGTAGCGCTTGAATTAGCACTATGCAGAATCAAGGAAATATTTTTTATCAAGTTGTTGATTATATTAAAATCAACACACAATGATAAGGAGGGGAAAGTGTGATGTAACATACTATGCCATGTAAGAGTTTGAATGTAAATAAGAGTCTTGGTGCTATGCTAAAAAAAACTACACACATCCTTGAATAAAGCTTGAGACTTAGTCATAGCCACAAGCCAACTTAAGCTTGGAAGAATTCAACTTAGTCTGCATTATGAAACCTATAGGTAAATTTTTTTGTGCTTTGACTCGATAAATAGTAGTTGTTGGTAGTTATAAAGGGTGACTCATCCATAATAGAGAATTTGGAAATGCATGGATTGTGTATGTGTTTTCACATTGACTGTTGAGTAGCCATATTTCATTTCTTTAGGTTGAGTCAATGCATTTAGAAGAGAATTTAGTTTTTGTTGTTGAGTGGTGGCAGTTAGAATAAGTTTAATTCAATATCATAATGGTATAAGAGTAATGAATATTACATTGGTAATACCTATATGTTAGTTGATTTCTTGAATAGAGAATAATGTTCTCAAATAGATATTTACCCTATGATATTTGGGCGAGTTATTCCCTAGGGTTAGGATATACATTTAGATGTGATTGTATCAATATTCAATAATAGGTTGAAAAATGTATTTTCTGATTATGCTATTGTCTTATACTTGAATAAGAGTCTATTCCTATTCATAGAATTCTAGGAGAGGACTTACATTCAGACAACCCAAAGTCATACTATGAAGAGGACTTATAGGTGTAGATGCATAAACTCCTCGCAAGCTGTTAATGTCCTCCATAATAGATATGATTGTAGTAAACATTGTAAGCATTTGACTAATTGAGTCATATTGAAAGAGAGCTTTCATGATTGTTATGAACATTTATTTGATGCATTCCTTTTTGTTTGAAGCCATAGTTTGGGATTAACCTATAAGGTTAGTTTAATCATTTGATTGATTCTTTACTTTTGATGAAGTCATGTTGGGTATGGATTAACCTATGTAACTAGATTGATCACTTGAATGTTGTATAGCTTGAAAATGGAGACATTTAATGTTGTGATTATACTTTTGAAATGGAACCATTTAATATGTATGGTTAACTTGGTTATTGTTGGTGTTAGGAAAATTTATGGATGTGAGTAACCTAGTTGGTCACTTGGTTATGTGAATATGTATGGTTAACTTGGTTATTCCTAGGGTTAGGATAAATCTGTGGATGAGAGTAACCTAGTTAGTCACTTTGTTATGATATCACCTTTTTGGTTGAATGTTTGTTATGATTAAAAAGAGTATGAATGGTCAAATACCAAATCGAGCTAAGGGATGGGTGAACATACAACTTTGCTTCTGAGCGAATTATTATATCAAGCTTTAGCCAAAGTAGTGTAAGTAGCCACTTTTTACACTGTCGATTCACTATGAAATAGGTTTGCATACTAGACATGGAACTTCGTACATGTAGGTTGTAGCCAATGTATGGTACAACTCTAGTTATGTAGAACATCAAACCATGCTCAAGGAGGATAGTATTATGAGGTTACCATATCAATCTCTTCTTGGAAGGGTAGGGCCATCTTACACAATCCATATATGCTCATAACTACCAAAAATGACAAAACTTAAACATCAATTAACTACATACATCCTATAAATGTGTGAGGATGTGTTCCACAAAGGACATATGGACCATTTGTATCTCTATTTCATTAAATCTCTTGGAAGCTATGCATGTATTCATGTATCTCTATCTTTATGGAAATTGTAATTGGAAAAATGTTATCATTACATGGGATTATGTAATATGAAATTGTTACTTGGAATTATGTAAAGTTTCTTTATAAATGCAATGGGATTATTTCAAATGTGCAACTTGTTATTGAAATGAAATTGTTACACTAGATCCTAATGAATTTAAGCATTATTTAACCCCCTAAGCTACAATCCCAATGAGATGTTCAAAAGCTTCAAAAACTAAGAAACCATTAAACTAAGCATGAAATAAATAAGAAAGCTTAAAAGAAACCTAATCTAGAACTCCAAACCTTATCCCATTGGGGGAGTGGTGTCGTATTGATATGGAATAATGAACCTTTCCCAATCCCTTGGATAAAATGAGCAATTAACCGAATTCCATTGTTGAAAACTAAGCTAAAATTGATAAAACGATGCTATGGGTGGATGAAAAGGATGAAAAAGCTTGATAATAGTGCAAGTATGTGTAGCACCCCTCCAATTTTTTCATATTTTCAGAAATTGCTTTTATTTTGATAGACCATGATACTATGTTGTTGTTATTTGATCACTGACATTGGAGCGATGATGGTTTTTATATTGTGATGTGATGGTACAGTTTATGGATGATTATTGATTATGACATACTTTCTAGTTAGCATAGTTGATTATTTGAGTTGATATTGATATATGCTCATATGTAGTTAATTGATGTTTAAGTTTTGTCAGTTTTGATGTGACACTGTATTGGTGAAGGGAACATGATTGCATCACTCGCTTGCGAGTGCCTTGAGATTCCATAATTTTCTCTTCACAGTGTGTTTGATTCATGATTTATATACATGTACAACATATGTTTTATTGCAGGATTGCAGGTACAAGACATCGACTCCACCTGGATTCACAAGTTTGAGCATGTCCATTGCCCAACAGTATAGTTGATTGGGAGATAGTAACAGGTTTTCCTTGTCAAGTCACAACCCTAGTCACAGTGTGTCATCAGTCCTTGTTTCGGTATGCTTAGGTGTTATGTTGTCCACGTTTTCCTTATTTATTTATTTTGCAAGGCATGTTCTGTGGGAAATTAATGCTTAAAATGTTTTTAAGTGATTATTTAATTAATCTTGAGTAATGTTGTTAGAAGCTTAGTATTCGATTTAATTAATTAAATTAAATTTATTTTGTAAAGTGATTTAATCTTTGAGATTAAATTTAATTTATAAAGTGATTAAATTGATTAGATTAAATTTAATTAGAAATTAATATGTGAATTTTGAATTAAATGCATAAATATCTTGTAATTATCTTAGAGGAAATATCAGTGATTTGGTTGAAAAGATATTTTATTTGTGACATGTGTTAGAAAAATTAAACACTGTTGTTGGGAATTAATTCTTGGAGAGAATAATTGCATTAACTGAAAGAGGAAAGAGGCTACTTCATGGAAATGAAGAAAGATATTTTGGGGAGGTTGTTGAAAATTGGTTGTTAAAAAGTTGGGGAAGAAGTTCTCAAGAAATTTTGGCTCTGGTTTTGTTTTCATCTTTTTGAAAAAGTGGATAATTTGGAAGAAGCTTTGGTAAATTGAAATCTGAAGGTGAAATTCTACTTCAAACATCATTTCCTCAAGCATCCAAAAACAGGGTCTTTAAATTGTTTTTATTTATATGCAAATTGGGAAGATTGCCTATACAAGAAGAATATGTTATTTGTGTAGAAGATTTGATATATTTTGTAAATTTGAAAGATTGTCATGTTTGAAAAATTGTCATAAAAGATTTAGAGCTTTTGTAGAAATTGATTTAAAAAAATAGAATTCCCAGAAATATTTTCTAGAGAAATCCGAAAACCTTTGTTGGAATGGATTTAAATCTTCCTGTCAAATTTGTAGAAAACCTCTGGAAGATTTTGTAAATATTTCCTGTAAAAGATTATTATTTTTCTTCCATTTCGATTTATTTGGCTGGGAAATTGAAACCTATGTGAAATTTTGTAAATACTTCATGTAGAAAACTTTTTGTGAAAATAAATTAACCGACTGGAGCTTTCATGTTGATGAATCTATACATATTTTAATATATATATATACGTACATACATTTATATATATGTATATTTTATATGTTATTAATCCTTGTAGAAATCTTTTTGGAAAAAAAAATTGTATTGAAAAAAAAAACGAAGATGAATTCCGTACAATGAATTTTATTTATTCGCAGGTTTTGTTGAAAATTAAATGGTTTGAATATAAGTATGGGGGAGGCTGTGGCTGTCCCCATAGCTACTGCCCCCATAGGGAGGTAGACTGTGGAGGCAGCCCAACGCTTCCCTCCACAGACCCATACCCTTCAATGGGCATCGATACTATATATAGGCCGACAATGTAGTATTATGACAACCTTTGAACTTTTGTCCGTACTTTTATAAATTTCACTTTCAATTTTAATACGGTTTTTAAATTTTAAAATATAATATATATTATATATATATGTATGTAAGTATATATTCATTTATATATATATATATATGTATAGATATGTATATATATATATATATATATATATATTTAAATATATATTTTAATTGTTTGGAAATTTGTAATTCATTTTTAAATAATTAAATATATGTAACATGTATATATAATTATGTATATATATATATATATATATATATATATATATATATATATATATATATATATATATATATTTTGTTATAATAGATGCATTAAATGCACAAGTAGATGATTTTAAAATAAAAGTGTTAAAAAAAAAGGAAATTTGTTTTTATTAAAATGTAATTGAGAAATTGAAATATACAATTAGATTTAATTTCTCTATTGTGTGTAATTGAAATTGTATTAAGTTGGTTTATTTTGGGAAATGCATTATTGTATTTTATTCAAATGGAAATTGGATTTAGGAAATCCTAATGGTAGTTTTATTTCCTGCCTGAATTGCCTATTAAATTATGATTTCTTCTATTCTCGTAAGTTGGGGAAATTGGTTAGTCATGTATGTAAGTCTTCTAGATGGTGTTATTTTATGAGGGGGTTGTTGTGTTTTATGGTTCAACCCTTTTTTTTCCCTTGGGTAGTGCACTTGGTTGATTTTCAGTTAAACACTCAATTATTACGAATAGGATGCGATGCCTCTTATATTTTGGATTTGGATTTAATATCTATTGTATGCACTTTGTTTACCCTTGGGTTTTGGATTAGATCCTTGTGTTGTTAGTAGGGGAGTGGCTCTCACTAGGGGTCGGCACACAAAGTGGTGCTAGGGTAACTCATGTGAGATTTAGTTAATTAAGTGGAAATTAAATAATTGTATTAGGGAACAGGGTAGCTTAAATCATATAACTTGTT